>NW_003797147.1:2945073-2958831 GCF_000220905.1 Megachile rotundata | reverse complement strand
ATCGTACATCAACCCCAGCGAAAAGTAGCCGACATAGTAAAAATGTATACAGTTTCATAAAAAAAAAAAACGTCTCCCTTCCCTCATTGAAAAACAGCTTCAAACAGCGGTAAACTTGAAACCTCAAGGGTTAATCTAATTTTTAAAGTCGTACATCAACCCCAGCGAAAAGTAGCCGACATAGTAAAAGTGTACACAGTTTCATAAAAAAAAACAGCTCTCTTCCCTCATTGAAAAACAGCTTCAAACAGCGGTAAACTTGAAACCTCAAGGGTTAATCTAATTTTTAAAATCGTACATCAACCCCAGTAAAAAGTAGCCGACATAGTAAAAATGTACAGTTTCATAAAAAAAAACAGCTGCCTTCCCTCATTGAGAAACAGCTTCAAACAGCGGTAAACTTGAAACCTCAAGGGTTAATCTAATTTTTAAAATCGTACATCAACCCCAGCGAAAAGTAGCCGACATAGTAAAAATGTACACAGTTTCCTAAGAAAAACAGCTCGTTGATCGAAAGACAGCTTCCTAAAAAACATCCCCCTTTACCAAGAAATATCTTCATACAAAAACCAGCGGTAAACTTGAAATCTGAAGGGTTAATTTTAAAAATCGTCCTGAGCGAAGAGTACCGGGCTGGTAATCGTGATGGCCGCAGGGCAGCCTCGAAACTAATTAGCAAGTAATGAAAAGACGTTACGTAGGAAAACGAGCCGTCTAAAAAGGAGCAGGTTAAATCGAGCAACCCCGACTGGAGTCGACTGGAAGACAACGTTTTGGCTTCTCCGGTTCGATTTCCTGGCGGCGTGCACGGCAAAATCGTGCAGTGCACGCGGGGGTGTGCGCGACGCTCACCACGCAGGAATCAATAGGGCGTCGCGAGCGGCGTCGAAGCGGTCGTCGTCGCTTTACGTCGTCCCCAACGTCAGCGACATCTTGGCCCGTACGTTTTCTGGGGGTCGACGAGCAGCTCTATCCTCCAGGCCGTCACGGCCGTCTTCAGGACCCCACGCCGTGTCTTAACCGCCGTTTGACAGAATGGCCGACACCGAGTTCGAAGAATTCAGACATTACTTCGAGAAACTTCCGCAGCATCTGAAAGCACCCCTTTCGAATTACACGTGAGTACACTTTTCGCGTTGACATTCACGGACACTACACCTTTATCATTTTGTATACCTTCATGGTGTAATCATTTTTCAAGGATACATTCTTTTTAAGGATACATTCGTATGGGGGTTGTAATGGTGAGGGGTGTTAGCAATTCTATTAAACTTACGATCCCTATAGGTCTTGTGGAATTTTCAGACAATCTTCAGAATTAAATCTTTAGGTTTTAATTTGTATTTCTTTGCCATTGGATTTGGGTGCTGAAATATTAGTGGGTAGGTCCGAAGTAGGGGTTGTAGGGTCTTCGACACGATTGCCACCAGTTTCAGCTTCGATTGAAATACTGATATAATTAAGTTTGTAACCTACATGCTACAAATCCTATAAAACCTTGATTTTGTAATTCCTCTGCCGTAATTTCTCTATTATTCCTCTTCAAGATTCCTCTCCTTGATTCCTCCTTATTCATCATCATCTTACCTCTGAACATCAAATATTTCGAACACAGCGAGACAATCGAATGGATCGAAAATTTGATCAAGTGTTATGTAAAATGTCATATATTTGAAATTTTGCTAACGTGCTGTAAATGTGAAGAATGCTAGAAAATTTGTTGCTTAAGAATTTATGTGTTCCAGTTTGGGGATTTTGAAGAGTTCCTTTTGGTGATTTAGGTCGATCAGTGTATTGCAGTTTGTTGCATATGTATGAGTTTCTTGTGTTATTTCTTTGGGAATACAGTGAGGTTGCATTAGGGTTTCATTATTTAATAGTGTTGCGACACGAAGTATACTTTGGGGAGGAGATCATGGGAGTACCGCATAGGTGCATCGAAAAGATAAACCGTGGAGGCGCGGTCGATGATGTTCTTTGTACTTGAAATAAATTCAATGTGACGATGGTTAAACGTTTTTATAATCTTCTTATCTTGTTTTCTAGTAGATGTTATAATGGCAGATAGTTAGAGTGAAATGAATGTTTCTTCTCTACAGGTTTAATATTTGAGATGTTAAATGTTATGATGCTGGGAATTAAGTTGCGTTTAATTTATACCTGTTACTGGGAACTGATATTATTTTTAAAGGAAATAGTAATTTTAGGGAAATGTTAGGTTTAGTAATTTTTGTGAAATTTTAGTGAAATGTTAAGTTTGGTACTTTTAGTAAAATATTAGTGAAATGTTAAGTTTAGTAATTTTAGCAAAATTTCAGTACAATGTTAAGTTTAGTAATTTTTAGGAAAATTTTAGTGAAATGTTAAGTTAAGTAATTTCAGTACAATTTTAGTGAAATGCTAAGTTTAGTAATTTTAGTAAAATTTCAGTAAAATGTTAAATTCAATAATTTTAGTAAAATTTCAATACAATGTCAAGTTTAGTGATTTCAGTAAAATTTCAGTAAAATGTTAAGTTTAATAATTTTAGTAAAATTTCAATACAATATTAAGTTTAGTGATTTCAGTAAAATTTGAGTAAAATGTTAAGTTTAATAATTTTAGTAAAATTTCAATACAATGTTAAGTTTAGTGATTTCAATAAAATTTGAGTAAAATGTTAAGTTTAATAATTTTAGTAAAATTTTAATAGAATGTTAGGTTTAATAATTTCAGTAAAATTTGAGTAAAATGTTAAATTCAATAATTTTAGTAAAATTTCAATACAATGTTAAGTTTAGTGATTTCAATAAAATTTGAGTAAAATGTTAAGTTCAATAATTCTAGTAAAATTGCAGTAAAATGTTAAGTTCAGTAACTTTAATAAAATTTAAATAAAGTATCAAGAATAGTAATTTTAATAAAATTTCAGTAAAATGTTAGGTTTAATAATTTCAGTAAAAAGTTAAGTTGAATAATTGCAGTAAAATATTAATAAAACGTTTAACACGGGGTGAATCTTCAGTGATTTGATATTGATTGCCGCAACCACTGATTACACTTTCAGACTTTCTGTTTAGTATTCTATTTTAGATGCCTTGAATATGGCGAGGATTTGAAAAAGTTAGATCAGAGTTTTTTATTACTCCTACGTTTCAACCTTCGTTTGAGTACCCTTTAAACTTTGTTGCTGTGAGATATGAAATATTAATAACTTGTATATCGAAGTGACTTAATTTCAAATTATTGATACTCTACGTTCTAGTTTGCAGAAAATTCTCAAAGTTTACATAAATACAAATTTTTAATACTCACTGTAGTAACAAATGCCGAATCCATTAATTACAGAAATGTTATACAATGATGAAAACAATTATATAAATTATTAAGAAAACAATTATATTCATGATGCACAAGTTGTTAAAAGAATGATTTGTTAAATCTTGTTAAAAAATTATCAAAATAAAATAAGTCAAAACTTCCTTGTGATAAATTTAAAAAATTGCAGTAATTTTTAGAATCACAATATTTAGAAACAGTGCAAGATAACTTCAATAAATCCAAGAAATTAAAATTGAAGCTTCAAAAACGAATTGCCTCAAATAATTGATGATACGGGAGGGAAGAAACGTAAAGTGTGCGCGTCAATTTCACTTATTTACGTCGGAAAATACACGAACCGAACCGGAAGGCAAAAGGGAATAAAATAAAATCGATACGTTCACGTCGTGTACGTGAGATCATTTTCAGTCGAGACATTCGTCTCTATTCCTATTTTACACTGACAAGCTTACTATCAATAAATGAAGAGCTTCAATTCTTATCGTTATTTAATTATTTAGTTCAAAATATAAATGTCATACTTCGTTTTCTTTTATTTCTTTTTTTGGTGAGGAAGTTTGCACGAATTTTTGAAATTCGTAAGTGGAAGTAGATTCTTATTGAATTTATTTTGAACAAATAAAATTTTATAAAGAATGTAATTGAATTGTAAAACTAAATGTTTAAGGTGATGGTTCATTTTAATTCTTAATCGTACACAATATTTTTTCTTCTGTTGTTTGTTTTCAACCCCTTATGATTTATTCGTCAGGTGCGTCAGTCAGAACTAACTAACCACAGCTACAGTAATAAAATAGATAAAGAAAGTTGAAATGTTATATTAGTTTTGTACTTCAGAATCCTTGACAAATCTAATCCTGTCAAATTATAATTGGACACAAATTGAATTGAAACAAAAAATTCGAGCAAGGTTTATCACAGTCGAGGTGCAGTGCGTCACGTCTCGTCAGAGTATAGCAGGTCGTTAGAGAAAAATTCTATAAAAATCCCTGTTTACACCTACATGCTATTTATTGCCTATCTTTATTCACAATTCTAAAGCATCCCGTTCAAGTCAATTATTTTCTAAAATTATTATTTGTTAAAATATGTAATTTCATTCCCTTCAATTTTTGTATCAGTGAATGAAGATACTTCAGTTTCTTATGAACATCGACGATTATCAAAATCTCCGCGAAGATCAGATCGAAGCCTAAGAAAAGTCCGTGTATGGTAACTTAAATGAGATAACATCGTCGTTTACCTGTTGGTCAAACGGATTCGAGTGTTTCTTCATCGCGAAGAAGTGTTCCTCGAGAGTCGCAGCGAGTCTTTGATCCACTTGCTGTTTAAATGGATAATGCTTTAACAGAAGACATAGTAAAGTGTCTCATCAGATCGTCTTCCGAACTTCGATCAAAGCTACTGCAAGATAAAATGAAAACCCAAAACGAAATAGTGCAATTAGTGCAAAAATAATTGCATCCCTTAACCTTTAACTTTGTTACACAACGCGAACTTAATGCAATTCACTGCGACTGAAAGAACCAAATACAGTTTTGAATAACGTTGACTTTTAGAGAAGTTGTTTTGCAACTTTTAACTTTTAGATGGCAAAGTGAAATTTGAAACTAATTATGAATGTTAACAAAGTTTGATGTTGCGGATGTGATGAACAGAATTCAGTTTGAATAAAAAAGGTGAATGTTCTACTGAAACTAAGCAAACAATACAAAATATTATTTTTAGTAAAATGTTTCAAGATTTATGTTCACTTTTGAATGAACAAAATGATCAGAGTATTAAAAATGAACATAGACTGAAAATGAACTACAAAATTTTAACTTGGTTGTAGACATCGAAACAGATTGATGTAGTAAATATTAAAAATGTCTGATACTATCACTATAAAAAGATTCAAGTTTAATTTTGAATCAAGTCAATGACTGTTCTATTGAAACTAGATAAATTATATGAAATTTTAGTTTGATATAAATTGTACAAGATTTATGTTCATTTCTGGACGAGCAAAAATAGTTAGAGCACTAAAAATGGACACAGAACTATAAAATTTTAGCTTCAGATTTTTATTTATATTTATTTAACGATGATGTTACAAGCATTTGATGATATTGTGACTATAAAAGGCTTTAGGTTTAATTTTGAATGAGGTCAATGACTGTTCTATAGAAACTAGACAAATTGTATGAAATTTTAGGTTGATATAAATTGTACAAGATTTATGTTTATTTGTGAACAAGAAAAATTACTATACGGAAAATGGACGGAGATACATAAAATTGTAATTAGGTCGTAAATATCGAAGAGGATTGACATAGTAAATATTATAAAAGTCTGATATAGTAAATACTATAAAAGCCTGACCTAGTAAATATTGTACTAGTAAAAATAATAGTAAACTTGTGATAATAAATATTTAACTTTGAACGAGAAAGATGATCTAGTAAATGTTACATAAGTAAAAATAATAGTAAACTTGTAATAGAAAATATTTAACCTTGAATGAGAAAAATGACCTAGTAAATATTATATTAGTAAATGTAATAGTAAACTTATAATAATAAATATTGAACCTTGAATTAGAAAAGTGGCCTAGTAAATGTTACATAAGTAAAAATAATAGTAAACTTATAATAGAAAATATTTAACCTTGAATAAGAAAAATGCCCTACTAAATATTACATAAGTAAATATAATAGTAAACTTATAATAATAAATATTGAACCTTGAATAAGAAAAATGCCCTACTAAATATTACATAAATAAATATAACAATAAACTTATAATACTAAACATTTCACCTTGAATGAGAAAAATAGCGACTCAGCTATCTACTATAAATCGTCACAAAATCGCTGCTGCAATCTACAATAATTTTATAGATAACTACTACGATTAATACTAATAACTAACAGTTATCACTCGAAATCTTTAAACGATCAATGAAGATCCTTGACATGTTTAAAGAATAAAGTAACAACTATACAAATTTTTGTTGTAACAGACTCGTTCACGATGTGATGATAGACGATTCTCCGACCTCGTCGCAAGGCAGCGACGCGGAGGTCGGAAGATCTTGCAACGGAGTCGCCGGCGATTCCGAAGACGAGGAAGTTGTGGTGATACATCGGCACGACAATCAGAGTGGTCACACTTCCGGGGATGACAGTGAAGATCTCGATCATAATTGCTCCATTGTTGCGGACAGCGACTTTAGGTTGGTAACCTCGTAAGTGTTCTACTTTTTTTTTGGCTCTGAAACTTTGTTAGATTTGAATTCTTGCTAGTGTTGTCTTTACATTGCGTTTAAGGAAAAATGGATCCTACTCAAATTATCTAATCTTCGAAAACACTTTAGTTTCAATTTTAATTTTAATTCTAAATAATTTTGATTTGTATTGATTTTAACATTGACTTTAAATGTTCGACCATTTTTTCTTGAAACTATGCAACTCCTGTTTGTTTTAGAGTGTAATAGATGGAATGATGTTTAGAGATCTTATTTATTCAAATTTTTTAACTAATGAGAAAGAAGAGTAACGTTCATTATGATGAAACTTCTGAGGAATTAGAAATTAATAACTAAATATTTTGCAAGCAATGAAATCATAAAAAGTAGGTCGAAAGATATAGGAATATAGTTAACGCAACTTATTAGGTGTTACAGGATATTATTTTTTTCTTTTTATTTCATAATTTGTTGTTGATACTCTGGGTACATTAATACAATTTTAAATTTGCCGCGCTACGTACTGGCAGTGCCATCTGACTGCAACGTCCTGAACTCTGTCAGTACTTTTGTATCGATAACATGTTTTTTATATATTTATAATGATTTTAATGCTTCAAGAGCTTTATAACGTTATTAATTAATACATAATATCGATATAACATGTTTAACAAGCTTTGAGAAGTTGATAATAGCACTTAATGACGTAGGTGATAACAGCCCTTGTGGCGGGCTTTTCAAAATGTTGAAATAGAATGTTTCATTATAACAATTAATTACTTGATATATTACAAACTAATCGATACTAAATTCTCTAATACCTTACATAATTAATTACTAAATAAACAAGTACAAACAATAAAGGAATCCGGACAATAAATAATTCTAATTTCTCAGAATAGACTAACATCTAAAAAATAATTTTTCTCTTCATTTTAATTTCAATCTTACAATTAGTGATTTTTACAGTGACATTTTACAGTTTTACATATTTTACAAAACCTTCTTCAAGTACAACTTTCTATAACTGCATGCAGGAAGACATTTATACTAAACTCGTTTAACAGACTTTCAAGATTAAAATAATGTTTCCTATCCATTCTTCTAAATAAAATAAAAGACTCTATAAAAATTTGTTCAATTTCAGTGACAAATACTGTGTTCAATAGAAGTTTGCATGTCCATGTGATTGTAACTCCTGCATCTTTAAAAAATCACTCCTCCCTCATGTGAGATTTTTGTGATCCGTTCTTAAAATAATTCGCAAAAATATTCGACGGAAGGAAAGAAAGAAAAGCAATTACACTCTGAACGGCATGACAAAAGGTAGCTTAGCTCACTACACGACTACCCTTGGGTGACATTAGCTTGTTCGGTGGACTGAGCAGCAGGGGTCGATCGGCAGGCGTCGGTGGACCGGGTCCTGGTGGAGGTAGCACCACTATTTCCGGTCATGGTGGTCGAGACAGCGTGTTCAGCGATGTCGGTGATTCCTGTTCGAGTCTTAGTTCCTGGCCAACACCGGAACATGTACCGTCGAATCGTCCAGGGAGCGGTAGCACCGAGCGCAGACGTCGGAGACTTCCGGAGATACCTAAGACGAAAAAGTGTAAGATAGATTATTGATATTAATGGTTACTTATTGGTCACTGACTGATTCAGTCACTTATTGATATAGTCCCTTAGTGAGCCACTCACTTATTGATTCAGGCACGTATTGATTCAGTCACTTATTGGTTCAACCCTTTAGTGATCCAGTCACTTATTGATGCAGTCGCTTAGTGATCCAGTCACTTATTGATTCAGTCACTTATTGGTTCAATCCTTTAGTGATTCAGTCATTTATTGATTCAGTCACATATTGATTCAGTCACTTATTGGTTCAATCCTTTAGTGATCCAGTCACTTATTGATTCAGTCACATATTGATTCAGTCACATATTGATTCAGTCAATTATTGATTCAGTCTCTTAGTGATCCAGTCACTTATTGATTCAGTCACATATTGATTCAGTCATTCATTGATTCAGTCACGTATTGATTCAGTCACATATTGATTCAGTCCATTAGTGATCCAGTCACTTATTGGTTCAACCCTTTAGTGATCCAGTCACTTATTGATTCAATCTCTTAGTGATCCAGTCACTTATTGGATCAACCCTGTAGTGATCTAGTCACTTATTGATTCAGTCCTTTAGTGATCCAGTCACTTATTGATTCAGTCCCATATTGATTCAGTCATTCATTGATTCAGTCACGTATTGATTCAGTCACGTATTGATTCAGTCACGTATTGATTCAGTCACGTATTGATTCAGTCACGTATTGATTCAGTCACGTATTGATTCAGTCACGTATTGATTCAGTCACGTATTGATTCAGTCACGTATTGATTCAGTCACGTATTGATTCAGTCACGTATTGATTCAGTCACGTATTGATTCAGTCACGTATTGATTCAGTCACGTATTGATTCAGTCACGTATTGATTCAGTCACGTATTGATTCAGTCACGTATTGATTCAGTCACGTATTGATTCAGTCACGTATTGATTCAGTCACGTATTGATTCAGTCACCCATTGATTCAGTCACGTATTGATTCAGTCACGTATTGATTCAATCACTTATTGATTCAGTCCCTTAGTGATCCAGTCACTTATTGATTCAGTCGCGTACTGATTCTGTCACGTATTGATTCAGTCACTTATTGGTTCAACCTTTTAGTGATCTAGTCACGTATTGGTTCAGTCCTTTAGTGATCCAGTCACTTATTGATTCAGTCCCTTAGTGATCCAGTCACCCATTGATTCAGTCACGTATTGATTCAGTTACTTATTGATTCGATCACTTATTGATTCAGTCCCTTAGTGATCCAGTCACCCATTGATTCAGTCACGTATTGATTTAGTCCCTTAGTGATACAGTCACATATTGATTCAATCCCTTATTGATTCAGTCCCTTAGTGATCCAGTCACTTATTGATTCAGTCATATATTGATTCAGTCATTCATTGATTCAGTCGCGTATTGATTCAGTCACATATTGATTCAGTTCCTTAGTTATCCAATCACATATTGATTCAGTCACGCATCGATCCAGTCACTCATTGATTTAGTCACTAATTAATTCAGTCACGTATTGATTTAGTCATTTACCAATTCAGTCACTCATTGATTCAATCACTTATTGCTAAATCATTGATCACAACTCACCAACTCACTGATTCTGCCCACACTCCCCTTCGAAAATCATATGCTGCCATATTGGTGATCTTCATACATTATACTTGATTTATACAATCAATAAGTATGTTCAGTACAGTGTTAACTGACCTGAGCATAGCAGAAAATATCACACAAACATTGCTTAATTTCTCCCGAAGCAGATGAACATTTCGCTACACGAAATATCAGCCTCGATTGACATGACCTTAACGAGTAACATAATCTCAGTCACGAATCATCACCTGCACTGAAGATATCACGCATGAAACCGCAGAAACGATCACCGCAATGAAAGAATATCCATAATATTTACTTGCGTCACGTTCGAGATCCACGGATCGACTCATTTACCTGCGATTCTTGCGATAATTATAATCAGTCACTATCAGTATTTTCATCATATTCAGTAGGTCTAACGATGTTGCGTTTAACTTGAGGTAAAAATATCACTGCAGTCGATGTTTATTAATGATATCAATTTAGAGATAATAATTTGAGTTATCAAGTTTTTGAGAGTTTTGTAAGATAAGTTAAATCAAGTTTGTGTAATAATATTTTTTCTTTGCAGCTCTGCCTGTCAATCAGATCTTCATGCAGTCGTCGACCTCTCTGGCGGACGAACTTAACGCAGCTACTGGTTCACCTTCTAATAGACCGCATTTAGTTTTACGAAAATGTCACTCGAGGCTTAGACACGAGGATAGTTCACCCGACAGCGAGCGAATGGCTACTGACAGTGGCCATTCTACTGCCCACTCGCCGGAAAACGGGCCCAAAAGCGTTTCACCGATTCCATGTAACACCCTGCAGAACACGGACTCCGTGTCACCTAGTAGTACACCAGGTGACTTCATTTTTTTCTTTTATAAGTTTAAAACCTTAAAATGTCAAACTTAAAATGTCAAACCTTGAAATGTCAAATTTAAATATCCTAAAACTTAAAAGTTCCTTAATTTCAAACTCTTAAAATCTCTATTCCATAGTTGTACAATTAAAAAATTCTAGACTTCTTGATTTCCAAAGCCTAACATTTAAAAATCCTAAAATTTAAAAGTTCCTTAATTTCAAACTCTTAAAATATCAGATTCCAAAGTTGTATAATTAAAAAATTTCAGACTTTTCAACTTCCAAAGCCCAACATTTAAATATCCTAAAATTTAAAAGTTCCTTAATTTCAAACTCTTAAAATCTCTATTCCATAGTTGTACAATTAAAAAGTTCCAGACTTCCAAATTTCTAAAACCCCAACATTTAAAAATCCTGAAATTTCAAGTCCCAAAAAGTGAAACCTCTAAACTTCAAAATTTTAAAGTTGCTAAACTAAAAAATTCCAGACTTCTAAATTTCTGAAGTCTCAAAATTGTAACATCCTAAAATTTCAAAGTCCCAAAAATTCAAACTCCTAAAATCACAAATTTCAAAATTACAAAATTAAAAAATTCCAGACTTATAAACTTCTAAACTTCCAAAATTGTAACATCCTAATATTTCAAAGTTCTAAAAATTCAAACTCCTAAAATCTCAAATCTCAAAGTTACCAAACTAAAAAATTCCAGACTTCTAAATTTCTAAAATTCCAAAATTGTAACATCTTAAAATTTCAAAGTCCCAAAAATTCAAACTCCTAAAATCCCAAATCTCAAACTTGCTAAATTAAAAAATTCCAGACTTCTAAATTTCTAAAGTCCCAAAATTGCAACATCCTGAAATTTCAAGTCCCAAAAATTCAAACTCCCAAACTCCCAAACCCCAAAATTGCAAAATTAAAAAATTCCAGATTTCAAAATTTGCAAAGTTCTAAAATTGCAATATCCTAAAATTCCAAGGTACTAAAACTTCAAACTCCTAAAATTCCAAAATTCTAAAATCCCAAGATCCTAAAATTGTGGCACCAAATTTACAAATTTCTAAAATTATATATCTCGCAATTAAAGAATTTTAAAGCTTGAAAATTTGCATTTTAATTAACAAATGTAATTAATACCTATTCTCATGTTGTTTGAAAGGGAGTGGTGGAGTGCCGTTCACTCAACTGGAACTGCTGGAGGCGACGCATCGGGGACTACACAAATTCGTGCCAAGACATCACGATGAGATTGATCTTGAAATTGGTGATCCAATTTACGTTCAGAAAGAGGCTGACGATCTATGGTGCGAAGGTTTGTGCAAGTTATATCATAATTTAACAAACAACAATACAAAATTAAAACATGATGTCCAATTTAATCTCCGGCTACTAAATCTATCATAAAAACAATTCCTGAAGCTATGTTGCTGAATGAACCTCCACACAATTTTCCTATTATGTTTCAATCTTAAAATTTTTCTCTTCAGTATGTTCCAATCTTAAAATTTTTCTCTTCAGTTTGTTCCAATCTTAAAATTTTTCTATTCAGTATGTTCCAATCTTAAAATTTTTCTATTCAGTAAGTTGCAAACTTAAAATCTTCTTATTAAATATTTTCTAATATTAAAATTGTCCCAAACTTAAAATTATATCATAATTTGTTTATGATTTCAAGGTGTGAACCTGAGAACAGGTCGTCAAGGTATATTCCCCTCGGCTTACGCGGTGGACATGGATTACAGTGATTTTGATCCTTCAGCGCCAAAAGTGAAGAGGGAACGATATCTTCTGGGATACTTAGGCTCTGTGGAAACTTTGGCGCACAAAGGTACTGGTGTCGTTTGCCAAGCAGTTCGAAGAATCGTTGGAAATTCGCAAGATTCGCCGGTTTCGCAGAGCTGCATCTTGGAAGTGTCTGATCAGGGTCTTCGAATGGTTGACAGGAGTAAACCACGGGTTAGTAATGGTCATTTCTCTTCGTTCAGATCATTTCTATATTTTAGAGCTTTTTTAATCTACTTTTTGTTTAATCTAGGTTTCAGTTTAATTTTTTTAATATTTATTTAATTTATGTAATGTCTGTTTGAGTTGCTTAATGTTTATCTACTTTATATCATGTTTATGTGATTTATGTTATTTATTTGATTTACCTCATGTTCATGTAATTTATCTGATTTATCTGATATTCATGTAATTTATGAAATTTATGTAATCTGTCTGATTTATCTGATGTTCAAGTAATTTATGTAATTTATTCATTCATGAATATTAAATTCATAAAATTATTCATTTTTAATTTATTTATTTATGTAACATATTTATGCAACTTTAGCTATCTCTTTTAGTTTACCTCATTATAATATTTAGTACTTTGTAACTTAATAAAAGTTAAAAAAGTAGCTTCACAATGTTCCTTTCTCATCAGCTGCATTCTCTACATAATATTAATAATATTTGGACAAACTTGATCTACGTTTTCAATTTTCTCTTATTCCCTTTTAATTTAATAAAATGAATTAATGTGTTTTAATAAAATTTATATATCACATTTTAGCAGAAGAGTCAAGGTCCATGCCACGATTATTTCTACTCGCTGAAGAACGTTTCCTTTTGCGCGTTTCATCCTCGCGATCATCGCTACCTCGGCTTCATAACGAAGCATCCTACCTTGCAAAGGTTTGCTTGTCACGTGTTCATTGGTCAAGAATCTACGAGGCCTGTTGCCGAAGCTGTCGGGTATGCATATCATTTCAATCTTAATACCTAATATATTAATTTAATCTCTCTAAACATCATACAGTTATAATATTTGCCATTCGATGTTTCAAGACATCAATCAATACCTTATCATATTATACTATGCTTTAAGACAGCATTTCATGTTTAAGATATCATTCCATGTTTTAAGACATCATTTGATGTTTCCAGATAATATTTGATGTTTTAAGACAGCATTTAATGTCTTAAGATATCATTCCATGTTTTAAGACATCATTATACAGGCTGTCTCACAACTAGAGGTCCCTGAAATGGTAGCTGACGTGATTCTGAATAAGATTTCCCTTTGCAAAAATGGGGTTTGAAGCTTCGTTTTTGAATTATTAAGGAAAAACACGGACCAATCAGAGCGCGAG
>NW_003797147.1:2908370-2937346 GCF_000220905.1 Megachile rotundata | reverse complement strand
TTGGAATTGGAACGCGTCGAATTCGAATGCTTCGAATTGGAACGCGTCGAATCGGGACGCGTCCAATCGGTCGACGTCCAAGTGGGACACCCCCGTTCGATCACCACGAGATAATTATGTGTTCCTTTTTGTGTTTCGTAGATATATTTTGTCGTCGAGACACTCAATTGGGGATTCGATTCGACTTTTGCGCTGCCGATGTGTAAATTAAGGCATAGCTGCAATTTT
The DNA here is from genome assembly GCF_000220905.1 of Megachile rotundata. NCBI lineage: Eukaryota > Metazoa > Arthropoda > Insecta > Hymenoptera > Megachilidae > Megachile > Megachile rotundata. The sequence goes on along the minus strand of NW_003797147.1, from coordinate 2,937,118 downwards.
TAGTAGCGAATAATAAGATCCTTGTTACTCGTCGTAAAGTTTTCTTTTTGGTGTCGTAGATGCAGAGCCGCCGAGAGAGCTACGGGGCCCGGGGCAAAAGTTTTCTTGTTCGACGTTGTGATTCATCGATTGTAAAGATTATGATATTGACCCTTTGTATAGATTTCGTATTGACACTGACGGTGTTTCAATGTGGTAGAATTATAGCTTTATTTCGGTCAGAGATGTACATGGGAGCTTTGAGATTTGCTGGTTCGAGGTTCTTTTGGGTAGGATTATAACTGACGTGGAGATATTTGTAGGCTTACTAAAGGTAGGCTTACTTATGGGTTGAGGACATTTTCGAGAATTTGATCATATTTGATCTTTATGTGTTACTTATCAATTCTATTTAGTAATTCTATTTATATTACCAATTTTGTTTATCAATTCTATTTATATTACCAATTCTATTTATTATTACTAATTCTACTTCTCAATTCATTATTTATAATGCAAAAATTTTGAAAAATGAATATTGTAAAATTTTAAGAAATTAATTTATCAAAGTACTCAATTTTTAATATTTTAAAATTCTTAAATTATGAAGTTCTCAAATTTTAATATTTGAACCTTCAGAAGTTCAAAAGTGTGAAAGTTACAAAATTACAAATTGTTAATGTTCTAATGTTTTAAGCATCCAAAATAATTGTAAAATTTTTTAGTAACAGAGACTCAAATTTCCAAAATTCGAATGCCTTAAAATTCTTACTTTAAAAAATTCAAAAATGAGCTCTTAATATTATATAATTTTTAAGTCCTAAAATTCTTACATCTGCAAGTTCCAAACTTCCAAAATTCTAAAATTCTAAATTCTCCAAGTCCCAAAATTCTAAAATTCTAAAACCTCCAAGTCCCAAAATTTCTAAACTCCTAAAATCTTCAAGTTCCAAACTTCCAAAAGTCTAAATTCTCCAAGTCCCAAAATTCCAAAATTCCAATATCGCCAAATCCCAAATTTCCAAAATTTCAATATCTCCAAATCCTAAAATCTCTAAGTCCCAAATTTACAAAATTCCAAAATCTCCAAGTTCCAAATTTCCAAAACTCCAAAATCTCCAAATCCCAAATTTGCAAAATTCCAATATCTCCAAATCCCAAATTTGCAAAATTCCAATATCTCCAAATCCCAAAATCTCCAAGTCCCAAATTTGCAAAATTCCAAAATCTCTAAATTCCAAATTTGCAAAATTCCAACATCTGCAAATCCCAAAATTTCCAAATCCCAAATTTCCAAAATTCCAATATCTCCAAATTCCAAAATCTCCAAGTCCCAAATTTGTAAAATTCCAAAATCTCCAAATCCCAAGTTTGTAAAATTCCAAAATTTCCAAGTTCCAAATTTGCAAAATTCCAATATCTGCAAATCCCAAAATTACCAAAATTCCAATATCTCCAAGTCCCAAACTCTCAAAATTTCAAAATTTCCAAGTCCCAAATTCTCAAACCTCCAATCTTCCAAAACTCTAAAATCTCCAACCCCACAAATTCTCCAACCCCCAAAATTCAAACCTCGTAAAATTCTAAAAATTCAAAACTAAAATTCCCAAAGTTCCAAAAATTTATTTCAAACAAACCCAAATCTCCCATAAGCATCTCTGACTAAATTTCCCCCAGCCAGAAAATCTGTAAACCCAAAACGCGTTGCCCAGGGCACTTGCCCCTGCCCGGCGCCCAGGCGGTCCTGAACGAATAAATAAAAGAAGGGCCTTGTTTATCGAACATATATGTATATACTCGAGCGAATATTCACGCTTCTTTACTTCGCAAGCATATTTCGAAGCGTCGAACACTTGTTTTTCGCAAATATGCATTAAAGAAGAAGTCCTATATACTTAGCAAAATCTATCGTTTTTTTTAACGAACGCTCAAAAAACAATGAGAAACATTCAAGTGCAGAATTTGTTTGTGGGGGCGAAACAAAATGAGACACAGCTCGGAGGGTATGTTGTGTGACAGCATTTAATTGTGATAAGGTCTGTAATACTGTCTTTGCAGGCCGATAGGGGTCTCGCAATTAATTTAAGAATCTCTGTTGTGTAATAAATTAACAAGTAATTTTAAATATTTTTATTATCTTAGCGTAGCTCGTTTTTATTGAAACAGTGATAGCTCGACGGGATATGAAGGGGAAAAATACATTGAAATGAGGGTTTGCAATCTTTTGTAATTTTCATATAATTTCTAAATATATTTCTTTCAGGCAGTATTATTTACAAAAATGTTCCACCTCCTACGAAGTCTTGATAATTCAGTCTTGACACAAGTTATACGTATTACATGATCCCGATCATTACAATATTTCTGTATCAATTGTATTTCAGAATTCGTTCATTTCTTATTCTCGTTTGGATATTTTTAAAAGAGAAGAAAAGTCACTGCAAGAACGCAATTTAATAATCGAAAGATATTTTAGAAAGAACAAATTTATCAGAGAGTGGAGTCCCTCGAATTTAAAATTCTTGTTCTCAGAAGATTCATTCCATTGTCATCTACGCTGCCAAGCAGCTCTGTAAACATTTTTATAAATTTCTGCATGAATTAGATTTTTCCATCGTGCACAGAGTAATATCATTTTAATTTCTCATTTTTTTTTGGAAGAACAGAGGAACGGAATTGGGTTATATCTTTGGCAATCTACGAAGAGCAATACACCTCTTTATCAATTTTACACACTGTGTTTGTATTGTTTATTATTATTTCAGTACATTCTAATTGAGCAGCACATATACACACAAGAGTATAAATATCGACGAAATTCAAGGGGAAGAAACTATTTATAATTGCAATAAATATATGTAAATTATCGGTTAGCTTTATTATGCTCGTACTCGGTGTGTGAAATGTAGCGACAGAGGTGCATTTCTCTTCAGAGAAGCTCTTTAAAATGCGAATCATATTCGCGGTCTTACCAGCTACGATGCAATTTGTGTTTCGTCGAACACTGGAGTTACACAAGTTAAAATAGCTGTACAATTATTCGCTCGATAATTTGTTTTTTTACTTGAGAGCTGTGTAGGCTTCCTTTGGAAAACGAGTAGGTCACTAGTGTTTAATTTTTAGAAATCAAATTTGGAATTAAAAGACTTTCAAATTATTCTACATTTTTAAATTATGAATTGCTTTGTTAAATTATCATATTCTTACATTTTTTAATTTTTAAATTCTTGTACTCCCTAATTTTTAAATATCTAAATCAACATATTATGGGATTTTACATTTTTCAATATTTAAATTATTAAATTTTTAAATTCCCCAATTGCTACATTTTTAAATTTTTTAATTCTTCAATTGCTACATTTCTAAATTGTTAAATTCCTCAATTGTTACATTTTTAAATTTTTAAATTCCCCAATTGTTACATTTTTAAATTTTTAAATTCTCCAATTATTACATTTCTACATCCTCAAATTCCCAAACTCAAATTCTTCAATTTCTAAATTTCCAAAATTTAAAAATACCCAGGAGCTAAATTTCCAAGTCCTTAATCTCCAATTCTGCAAGCTTCTAAATTCTCAAATCTCCCAATTCTTAAATTTCCAAACCCTATTGTCAAACCTTCCTTATCTACAGTTGTCAAATTTCCCAATTTCTAATCTTTAGAAATACCTAATTTCCCTAGTCCCTAGATCTCTAAATCTCGAAGTAAACTCTCCAAATCTCTGCACTTCCAAATATTTAAATTTTCAAATTTTAAAAATTCCAAATTTAAAAATTTTAAAACTGTTAAAACCAAAATTCACTAGTGTTCTTCCTACGCCGCCATTTTCCTCAGGAAAGCCCGCCAAGCTCGCTGTACATTCAAATAATATATGCGTCGTTTTCTCATTATTTCACCTGAAAAGTACCAACAAATTAACAAAGAGTATCGACAAAATTAAAACAGAAGACGACACATATACTATAAAGATTTTGATTCGAACAATTGAATAATTACCATATTACTATGCGGTATGTTTACGCTGCTGCGTAATACTGTCTTCGTAACGTTTCAAGTATGATTTTTACGCATAGTTTTGACAATTTCCTAATTTTCCTTTCTCTTCGTTTCTCACAAACAAGATTACGAAAAAGTATACAAGACTGTTCGCTGCAACTGAATAACATGATTCGACCGCGCCAATGATTCAAACAAACATTCTCGCAGCATTATGCTCCTAACATGTATAAACGTACAAGAAAGATGTACCACACAATCGTGTTGTATTGTGCTTGCGTATGTTAAACTTACAGAAAGAAATTGTAAAAATCACTTATGTGCAAACAGCAGAGTATAAAATATAATAAAGGTAATATTTACAATGTTATAAGATTAAACACGTTTAGCGAATTCTGTAGTGCCGTCTGTTTTGTGTCACGCATTTTCGTGGTAAATCTTTCGGTTACTGTTTCAAGCGATGGCAAAATGGATGACGATACAATCTTACCATGATATTATTTTTCGAGGTTAACACAATCGCACATGTATTATATCTTTAAATAACGAGATATCATGGATACCATATATCTTGTCAAACGATTTTCATCAGGTATTGTAGAAATATTCCACGTATAGGATATACAAAACATGGTGCTAAGCTCAAAGGATCACACCGTGAACAATTTGCTTGACGAGGAATTCACGATTTATGGACCACTGATTGGGAGAAATCTGCGATTACGAGGAAACATCGAAGTAGTAACTTAATTTTAATCACAACTTATTTTTGCATTCTTTCAGAATTAAAGTATATGAATAAACATTTAGCATTCGAAGTTATTTGAATTATAAAAATATTCTAATTCAATTTAAATAATCAAAGTATTACAACTGTACAATTCGAACGTCACATAAGTTTCCCGCCAATTTCGAGTCTCCTCGACAATCGTACAAAATTAAACCCATCGTGTGTTAAAAATCGTGCATAATTTTCGTAAGAGTAAAAGGACCGAGAGTGACACTAAACACAGACACCTTTAAACTTGCTGTTTGTACTATAATGATCATGACGAATTGGAAAATCTGCCATTCGCTTAACTAAATGGCCCGCTCACAATAATCGTGGATTACACGCGTGCGGGTACCATTCATCTCCTAAACAGTATATATATAATAATAAGCATGTAAAAAAGTTGAAATTTTCTTATCAACGTCGAGCGATCATGAGGCGAAGAATAGTCACATCCGTTTTAACAATAAAAAAATGAGCACAAGTTTCGTATTTCAAGCATAGTTTTCTTAATATCGTACATTTTACGCTCCCTCTACCACCTGAATAGAATAATGTATATTCACGAGCGACGATCTACCTCAATACGCTTGACATCGATGTCAAATGACATAAAAACGAGTTAACGATCATTCTTTTTTTACAATGAACATATGATGTGTACATATATAAGAAGTATTATACGCAGGTAATATTCCCTCTTCTCGTAATTTCGTTATTCTTGCTCGTTCAAAGCATCTTTTTCTTTCTTTTTTTAAAGGATAAGGATTAAAATAAATATACATATATATATAGTTTATATTAATTCTTGCTAAAGTCATAAAGCTCATAAAATAGTACGAATTAAACTTACTGCTTTTTCTTTTTCAATATGAACATTGATGCTTTGCCCTTGGAACCGTGAACTTACGTTAAAAGGGGGATGGGCTGCCCGTACATTAAAAACATCGTTTTGTTAACTACAATTCTAAACCCTACCTGATATCGTGACTTGTATCAGTACGCAGGAGCATGAAAAAGAAAAAAGATACTCTTCTTTACTATGTATTTGGGGGATAGCACACGATGTTGCAAATAGATGTACAATATGAATGAACGATGAACAAAATTCACAAAAGAAAACGGTGATTTCATTACTCGGTCAACTACCGATTACATTGAGATGTACGGAATTCTTATTTACAGTATCAGCCTTATTTATAGTTGTACATAGGAAAATGGAACTAAATGATACATACGCACAAGATGTCCCAGAAAGATTGTACAATCTTGAATTTGTTGATTATGTGTGCTCAAACAAATTTTCTTTACTTCTATCAATTTATGACACTCTAGAGAGTTATACATTTATAACGAAACTTATTTATATTTCAATATGTTTGATTAGATATTAATACTCTTGACACTTGCTTCTTATTAGACTTAATTTTAGATTTTTTCACATATTTATTTATCAAACTTAACATTTGTTTTGATATTATTTTTCTAATATGCAGAGCTTATAATATTTGATAGTTAAAACATTTTGAATCACAAATAATGATCATATAATATAATAATCACATCTTCAATAATTAATAACAACACAATTGTGATTAACCAAAATTAATGATTACAATTATTATGTTTAAAGTTTCAGAAACGAAGCCACAGCAGATAACCTGAAAACTTGTTTAATTTATAGCGCCACTAAGAATCCCCAGTTGTTTGATTATACAATCTTTTAGAGACACTTTGTACATAGGGTGTACCAAAAATTATGGTACAAGCGGGAAGAAGATGATTTCTTGTGCAGTAATAAATCAAAAATATGGGATGACATTTCTTTTTCCTTCAAAGTTCGGTTTTCGAAAAAATCGACCATGAAATTCTGTCAAGATCTCTTGACCAACAATGAGAATAGAATGAACGGGTGTTACTGCACATATCTACTTGTGTTCGTATTTGTAAACAATATATTATTTATATATTTATATATATATATCTATATATGTTGCATATGTCCACAATGAACGCGCGTCTATAATTAATCTTCCATACGCGCAACTCCATTTTATAGATTTTTTTAACATTTTTACATTGAATCGCAGATTCATTTACTTGATTATGCTTATTTACGGTCTTGTCAACTGTAGCTTTAAAAAAATGTAATCTGCCTATGCATCTTTACACATCAGCTAAAAACGGTAATTCCACTTCTACTCGTTAACGGATACTAAAGCTTAACTAATATTCAATAAAATAATAGAAAACAGTGATGGGCTACTCTGCTCGCGAGGTCTCTTCTTATATTGCCATGAAGAGGACAATACAGAAAGAGATCCTTCCATGCAGTGCTTCTAAGTTCTTCATTTTAAGAATTTGTAAATCTGACAATTTCTAAATTTTTTAATTTAGAAATTTGTAAATTAATTTTTGTTTGCAAATTTAAAACTTTCGAAGTTTGCAAATTTAAAAGTTATAAAGTTTGAAATTTTTAGTGTGCTGTTTTTTAGATTACAAAATTTGGGAATCTGAAAATTTAATATATGAAGTTCTTTTCTTAGCACACCTAAATTTTGCACATTGTGCACAGCCCGTGCCAGTAATTTTTTCGGCGGGCACATCTGCCCACCACTGCTATAAAGCAACATAATATTGGGTGGATAACGAGGCCAGTAACGTTCAAAGTTACGTGTTTAACACCATCATAGAAGGTTATTAATTTTGTTGAATTGTTAACAAAATAAAAAATTGATAGAAATAATGAAAATGCTCCAAACTGCGTATATTAAAAAAAAAAGTAGTGCATACCTGGAGAAGGATAAAGAAGAAAGCAGTCCATACCCTTTTGCAAAAGATTATTTTAAAGAAAACAAAAGAATTTACAGTCAATATTTCATTGTTACACATTTTTGTAACAATAATAAAAATTAGGTACAGTCACGTATCTAATATCCATTTTTTAATAATACGTATTTTTCCTGAAAGCATGTCTCTTTTGTTCGAAATACAAATTTTGTACTGCCATCTTGCTTTCGCTAGAAAGATTCAAATCCACAATTTCTTCGTATCCTACGATAGGATTTAAACAGAACTGGTGCTGTATCCATCCGATATATGTGTGCACGTTGCGTGCTCTATTTAACGTCGAAACAGTTTTTATTTTTTCATTCCCCTTCAAACAATGACCAAGTGTAAAACGATCCAGAAGGCTGAACGAATAGCGCGGTCGTTTAAAAATCGAGTCCACACTATCTACAAACTTGTTATCATAAAATTTGAAAGTTGCGTAACATTGGACCTTCAAAAAACGTAAAACGTAGCCGCCATTTACAATAGAACTCGCACACGCTGTGTGTGGTAAACAGTTCATATTTGAGCCAAAGTGGACGAGAACAGGGTCCATACAATCCGGCTTCCAAAAACAGTTCAATAATGCAGGCTGCATATTTATATTGATTATCTCGTGGATTTTCTACTTACGACATTTCTTCTTTCTTCAATTAGATATTGAATCTGACCATAACTGTTATCTTTCTTCTTTGTTCAGTTACGGAATAATACAGGATATCGACATTATTACACTGTCGTCGATTGTCAATGTAACTAGTAACCGTTACATTTTTCCACATTACCATTGCGTCATTGATAACTTGCAGAGGAATGAGTTACAGTGAAGTTCACCGAAATATTCAATGTACAATTCCATTTATGTTAACATGTACCTCTTGGTTATCTTGTTAATTTATCTTCTTCGTGAAATACTTAGTTAAGATCGTGTTTTACTCTTCAAAACTTTTATACACCGATATTGTGTTTTATGTTTATTTGAATATTATGATGATCTTGCTGCAGCGTTTCGAGAATCTGTTTCTGCATATTATGCTCCGCCTAAGACACAAAATGAAGCATGTCATTTTTGAAATAAAATATATTGAACTATGAAGAATTGTATGTACCTGCAACGGCGTTAAACTTCCCCGTTTCGCTTGCAAAGCTGGATTTTTCAAATCCCTTGCTAGAACATTTAGTTGTGATTCTTGTAATGCCATGGTATTCATGAGTTGTAAATGTTTTCTCCTTATCTCGTTATTGATTGCCTGTGATAAATAATAATTTAGTATTTGTTTCAATAATATTTTCTTTAATTAATACTTACATTATTATCCGCTAATTGTACTTTCGTCTCGTTGAAGGAGTCTGAAAATATTGATAAATAATTGTAATTATTGTTGTAAATACTGTACGCAGTAGACGAATGTTTATATTATACTCACTTTCAAAAATTGGTACGTGCCTTAGATCATCGAATATTTTCATTATAAGATCTGTAAAGGAAAGAGACATTAATGAAGTTATATAAACAATGACAAGTACTGTGACTTAATATGACAAAGTCTTCTGCAAGACAGCTTCTCTTTACTGAGATGAGACTAAAATTAAAGTAACATCAGTACCTGGATTAGCATCCAGACTTGGACTCAGTAACGGATCATCCTTCAAGTCATTAAGGATGAACTGATCATCATCCGGATTCGGTGGTATCAGTGGAACACTCGAATCCACTTGCTGATAGTCCACAATAGCATCATTCAAAGTGGAATTCGGCGACTGAGAGCTCATATTGTTGTACTGATTGAAGTCCGTGGCGATCTCCAGGTATCCATCGGTAACAAAAGATCTGCAATCGACGTAGGAAACATTCGGCGGTTCATCGCTCCTGTTCGCCGGCACGTACGAGACATTACTATGTCTCTTCTTATTGCAACCCGTCCTGATATCCTCCTCGCTGTATATCCTCTTCAGCGGGTACTGGCGAGTCGACTTCGTACCGGCAGCACTGTTATCTACAATACCGTTATCAGGATATTCAATGACGGGTTCCTGGTGTTTGAACACGTCCATGGTGTGCTCGACCTTGATCTCGCAGGGATCCTTGACTACAGCTCCAGAGCTCAAGATATTCAGATCCCGAGGGACGTTCAGGTGAGACGTTCCAGGGTCGCGTGGGGAATTTATGCTCGGTTCTACGGTGGTATTTTTCCTGACGATCGCATCGCTCATTGGTAAAGGAATTTTTACATCTTTCACTGTTTCATTAGCTTTGTTGGTGACATCGTGGATCGTTATCGTCTTCCCTATAGATCTCGGACTGTCTTGCTTCTCGTGCTTGCTCGTTTTGGATCCCTGCTTCGGAGTTCGACTTCCCTTGCCTTGCACCACCAGATAATGGTCGATCTTCTTGATACCCAGCTTGCTGGCCTGAGCAGCGGCCGGTGGCAGATGCTGCGACACCATGGCAGCTTTCACGTACTGTTCGTTAGGCACCGGAGTATCCGACAGATGATCATCCGGCACCGACGACGACAAATCGCTGACCAAGTGCGTGATTGCGTCCTCCAGCTGCGACGGGTCTTCCACGCTGCTTTTCGGGTTCGACTGCTGCGAGTCCGTGTTCTATAAAATAATAACGATTGTATCTACTGCACGCACGTTTTGTAGAGTCAGTAACATTAAAATTACCATGTCGAACGACGCATCGTCCTTGCTCTGGATCGCTCGAGTGGATTCGGACACCGTGGCTGAGAATCTCTTCTTCATTTGTTTGACCAGTTTAATACCCTCCTCTTCTCTGCAAGGAAATTGGATATCCGATCGTGGTCAAGTACGTGGGTGTAGCGTTTGGTTAACAAACGCGTTAAAAGCACATTGCAGTACTTACGACACCAATGTGTTTATGCACACAAAAGATTCGACCGTTTGCGTGTCCTTGTCGAACTCTAAGTAGCCGTGCGTACGCAAATAAATAAACTCGCCGGTTTTCGACAGTAGCCTATAACAAGATGATCCACAGGTCTCCACGCGATCGTACACTGCGAAATCAATTTCGTTACGTTAGAGAAAATCGTGTGTACTTTTATACAACTTGTGGTAATTGTATAAGAGTATTATTACAATTGATAATATTCAGAAGAGCAAATCAGAACGTTCGAACTCACTCTGACGTAGAACGATCATCGTCCACCTGAAATCGTCCTTATGCATGAAACTGAAGGCGCTCAAACCTGACACCTCCTCGGACAAGTAGCCGGCAACCACTGATACCCTGTGATCACAATAAATAATCCTGCCGTCCACCAAATGTCTGGTGACGTACTCATCTTTATTCGCATCCATTATGGATATTTCGGTGATGGGTCGTTTCATCATAACCCTTGCTACACCCACGAAAACGATGTCGTTGCTGGTCGAATTGACTTCTGGAAGATAAAATATGGCCACATTATTTTTGAACAGCTGCGAAATACTCGGTTGCTAAATTGCTCAATGAGTGTTTCAATATTGGGCACATGTGGATTTGAAATTTGGTTATTGGGAACATTGGGCTGTTCAAATGTTGGGAACATTCCTAACTAAATTTGATTGATTGAATATCGTATGTGGAATTATCAGAATTATTTGACTACTTGAGGAATATTCGAATTATTAAGAGTTTGAAATTTGAATGTTACCTTGATGTCTCATTCGATTAGCGTTCGATTCAGGATTTCTGCAAGCATCCGCAAGCCTGAGCATCCCGGAGACTTCGAGGCATTCGTATTGCGTGTGTTCGCGCCTGGAAGCGGTGCGATGCCGTATTCTGAGCTCGAAGCTCCTCCTTTGCTCGCGGAACGGCCTCCTCTCGTTTCTGGAGGATGACGAGTCCTCCGAGGAATTGGAATTATCATTCATGCCGTCCATCTGCGGCGTCGACGAACTCACTCCTTGCATCTCGTCCGGGGTGAGGTTCCTGTTTAGTTCCTCGTGATCCTTCGGATCCACGAACGAGTAGAGCGAGTTGCCGAGTAGATCCGCCTGTAACATCGACCACGAAACACACCTCAATTAATTACGGAAACAATTAATTATTGCAAGATAATTCGTTAAAAGTCAACGGCAATATAGCGAGAGTCTGCAGTAATTCCAAGTTGAACATTTGACTATTTGTATTTTTCTGAGTATTTTCTCTTTCCACAGAAAGGAGATATGAAATTACAAAAGTATTGATTGTACTCGATTGTTATTAAAGGCACATTAACGTTTCGAAATTTCAAAATTTCAACATGTGCTACGAATTTGAGCTGGTTTCAAGATTATTGTTTACACAGATGTCGAATATCTTATTATCGTTCTACATTATACATTCCGGGGTATATTTGAATAAAGTAATTAAACTGTGCTACTGATGAACTTTACACCGAATATTCTCTGGGTAAATGAAATGTTTATGTTAGTAATTAAATCAATTAGATGCACATTCACCTTGCGTGCAACTTCTTTAATAAACATTCATTAAATTGCAAATTGTGAAAATATACTGTGGGTATCTATTTATTGCGATTACTCATGAAATTTGCTAGTTATTTTTGTCATAGCTTATATGGTAATTTTTAGAAATTTTGAATTTGGAAATTTGGGGATTTAGGGATTTTGGGGATTTGGGGATTTGGGAATTTAGGGATTTAGGAATTTGGGGACTAGGGAATTCGGGGACTAGGCAATTTTGGGATTACGGAATTTTGGAACTAGGGAATTTGGAAACTAGAGAATTTTGGAGCTAGGGAGTTTGGGAACTAGGGAATTTGGGAACTAGAGAATTTTGGAATTAGGGAATTTTGGAACTAGGGAGTTTGGGAACTAGGGAGTTTGGGAACTAGGGAGTTTGGGAACTAGGGAGTTTGGGAACTAGGGAGTTTGGGAACTAGGGAGTTTGGGAACTAGGGAGTTTGGGAACTAGGGAGTTTGGGAACTAGGGAGTTTGGGAACTAGGGAGTTTGGGAACTAGGGAGTTTTGGAATTAGGGAATTTTGGAACTAGGGAGTTTGGGAACTAGGGAGTTCGGGAACTAGGGAGTTTGGGAACTAGGGAATTTGGGAAGTAGGGAGTTTGGGAACTAGGGAATTTGGGAACTAGGGAGTTTGGGAACTAGGGAGTATGGGAACTAGAGAATTTTGGAACTAGGGAATTTGGGAACTAGGGAATTTGGGAATTAGAGAATTTTGGAACTAGGGAGTTTGGGAACTAGGAAATTTTGGAACTAGAGAATTTTGGTACTAGGGAGTTTTGGAACTAGAGAATTTGGGGACTAAGGATTTTAGGAACTAGGGAATTTGGGAACTAGAGAATTTTGGAATTAGGGAATTTTGGAACTAGGGAGTTTGGGAACTAGGGAGTATGGGAACTAGAGAATTTTGGAACTAGGGAATTTGGAACTTCAAGACTTTGGGAATATAAGGATTGAGAAGCTTGGGAATTAAAGAATTTATTAATTTGAAATTATAGGGAATTACAAGGGAATTAATGTAAGAATTTGTGAAACTTGGCAATCTAAAAACTGAAGGAAACTTTGCTGTCTCTAGATATTTGTAGGGTGAAACTTTTCGAACCTCGATATGTAACACCATCTAAAGTCCACAAACTAAAATAATTTCAAACACAGCAGATAAATTTCACAATCCTCATAAAAATTTTCACAGTAATAAATAAAAACAATTAATCATAATTAAAATCGACACGTTCCACGAATAAAAAGGACACGAAACGTCCACGTTCCTCGTTCTTCTGCATCCTGAGTCTTACGGCGATTTAATCGCGACGAAGATGGTGCACCACGTCGGCGACGGGGCACGTTTTCACCGCGGGGAGTTTCTCCTTGAGAACAATACCGACTGATTGTGAGTATCTTCTTAAAAAACTGGCGGATCCCGCAGAAATAACCCTCTGCTTCAACCCCGCTTTTCTCTCTATCTTCACTGGTCTTTCTTCTTCCTTGCTCCTTTAACGACGGCCATCTTTGTGTCCTTACACCCCGAAGTCGGAACTCGGCCGACCAGCAAGCAGGTTCGTTATGCTCGAATGTCGAATTATCGTTATGCTCGAATCTGGAACGCTAAGATTTCCGCGGGACCACGTGGATCGATAGAAAACCCATCTTTTTTTCCTTTTTCGCTTTTCTTATGGACTCAGCCTACTCTTCCTGGCTTGAGTTTTCATTCTCACTGTTCCTCTTTTAATTCTTTATTTTTTTATTCTTTCTTTACATTAATCTGCTATATTTTTTTTATTCATTCTTTGGATTTAAGACTTGATATTTTTTTTTATTTGTTCTTTGGATTTAAGGTTGATATTTTTTTTATTTATTCTTTGGATTTAAGACTTGATATTTTTTTTATTTATTCTTTGGATTTAAGACTTGATATTTTTTTTATTTATTCTTTGGATTTAAGACTTGATATTTTTTTTATTTATTCTTTGGATTTAAGACTTGATATTTATTCTTTGGATTTAAGACTTGATATTTTTTTTTATTTATTCTTTGGATTTAAGACTTGATATTTTTTTTTATTTATTCTCTGGATTTAAGACTTGATATTTTTTTTTATTCATTTTTTGGATTTAAGACTTGCTATTTTTTTTTTTATTTATTTTCTGGATTTAAGACTTGATATTTTTTTTATTTATTCTTTGGATTTAAGACTTCATATTTTTTTTATTCATTCTTTGGATTTAAGACTTCATATTTTTTTTATACATTCTTTGGATTTAAGACTTGATATATTTTTATTTGATCGTTCGTTTTAAGTTGTATTCGCATAAAAATCATCATTCGAATCAGTAAACGTAGAGCGTGGAATAAAAACGAACGTACAGGCGACGAAGCGTATTCTGTACATTCGTCGAGTTATTACTCGCAGCGAAAAAAAGGAACACAGCAAAAGCATCGACCCGATTCTCCGAACAATTTTTGAAAAATAACTGTGTACACGTGTCGAGTGATTGAAACCACTTCTAGTTCTTTTTTTTTGTTAATATATCGTTCTGTGGAAAGGTACAGTATGCAGCACGTGGCAAATGAAATCTCTATTTTCACAATGCATTTTCAACCCCTCTCTTGTTCTCTTTTTTCTTTGCCTGGTTGCTCTTAACGATCTCTGAAATTTCGTTCTTTTTCTCCTTTGTTTCGAAACATGGAAACGTTGCGAGATTTCTCTGAATAAAATGGAGAATCGACTGTTATCGACACGATGAATGTTGTCGGGAACGATGATTAAATAAATAAAAATAAGGGAGAAAATCAATGATGGGGTGGTTTCTGGTTGTAGTTGAAGGGAGGTACTCTGATTTTGTTTGGTTTCATTTTTTGTGCTTATACTGGGGTATGGTGTACAATTATACAATTGTTTAGAAATATAGATTTATACAATTGTTTAAAAATATAGAATTATACAATTGTTCACAAATATAGAACAATACAATTGTTCATAAATATATGTAGAAGTATAAAACTGTTTATAAATAGAGAACTATTACAATTGTATATAAATGTACAACTATACAATTGTATATAAAAGTACAACTATACAGTTGTATACAAATGTACAACTAAAATAATTCTGTATAAATATACAAGTATACAATTCTACATAAATATATAATTATACAATTGTATATAAATATACAATTATACAATTGTACATAAATATACAACTATACAATTGTACACAAATATACAACTGAACAATTTTGTATAAATATACAAGTACACAATTGTACATAAATATACAACTATGCAATTGCACACAAATATACAACTATACAATTATATATAAATGTACAACTATACAGTTGTATACAAATGTACAACTAAAATAATTCTGTATAAATATACAAGTATACAATTCTACATAAATATATAATTATACAATTGTACATAAATATACAGCTATGCAATTGCACTCAAATATACAACTATACAATTGCACACAAATATACAACTAAACAATTTTGTATAAATATACAAGTACACAATTGTACATAAATATACAACTATGCAATTGCACTCAAATATACAACTATACAATTGCACAAAAATATACAACTAAACAATTTTGTATAAATATACAAGTACACAATTGTACATAAATATACAACTATGCAATTGCACACAAATATACAACTAAACAATTTTGTATAAATATACAATTATACAATTGTACACAAATATACAATTATACAATTGTACACAAATGTACAATATAAACACTTCTCTACAAATATACAACTATACAATTGTAAACAAATACAAAACTATAGAATTGTACATAAATATACAACAATACAATTCTACACAAATGTACAACTAAACAACTATGTACAAATATACAAAAATATACAAATACATCAAATTGAAATTGTGTATATAAAATTGTATAAAAATATATAAATACACAAATTATAAAATTATACACAAATATACAAAAATATACAAATACATCAAATTGAAATTGTGTATATAAAATTGTATAAAAATATACAAATATACAAATATATAAAATTATACACAAATATACAAATATATAAAATTATACACAAATATACAAATATATAAAATTATACACAAATTATAAAATTATACAATGCTACATAAACATACAATACAATAAAGTAATTCAATAAAAAAATTTAATACAACAGTACAACTTTTATAAATTTATAAGAATGTAATTTTTAGATACAAATTTTTCCAATTGTTTTTTTTTTTTTACTTAGTGATTATTCAATTAAACAAAATTTATGGTGTTAATCAGTGTGTAAATGTTAGTATATTCAAGAATATTCTGGCTGGTTCTGAAATAAATTTACGATCGATTAATTTAGTGATTTATGAAGAGTCAGCTGAACAAATACACGAAAATATTTGTTGCAGTGAAAAAGAATATATCTGGGTGCACAAGTGTTGCCATGGAGGCGTGTTTACGTTGCATTCGTTTGATCGATAATTTCAAACTGAGTTGCACGAGTTATGCTTCGATTGCAAGTATAACTTCAATCAGTTGCAACTGTAACTTCAATCATTTTTTAGTACACTGATATAAAAATTTGATGCAAAGATTTAATGCATACAAATTTCACTTTATGATGAGTTATTAATTTGATATGTTAGATTTCATGTGATATAATAAACAGGGTTGTTATATATACACGTGCAAAGTATAATATTTTTTTAATTTTTTGATACTTCAATGTTATATTTTATTTTTTTTAAATTCATTGTTACATTTTATATTTTAAAAATTTATTTTTATATTTTATATTTTGATAATTCATATCAAAATTTATTTTTTAATAATTTAATATTATATTCTATTTTTTGAACATTCTATATTATATTTTATATTTTAATAATTCAATATTATACCTCATTTTTTAATCATTTGATTTTATATCTTATTTTTTAATAATTCAATGTTACATTTTATATTTTGATAATTCATATCAAAATTTATTTTTTAATAATTTAATATTATATTCTATTTTTTGAACATTCTATATTATATTTTATATTTTAATAATTCAATATTATACCTCATTTTTTAATCATTTGATTTTATATCTTATTTTTTAATAATTCAATGTTACATTTTATATTTTGATAATTCATATCAAAATTTATTTTTTAATAATTTAATATTATATTCTATTTTTTGAACATTCTATATTATATTTTATATTTTAATAATTCAATATTATACCTCATTTTTTAATCATTTGATTTTATATCTTATTTTTTAATAATTCAATGTTACATTTTATATTTTGATAATTCATATCAAAATTTATTTTTTAATAATTTAATATTATATTCTATTTTTTGAACATTCTATATTATATTTTATATTTTAATAATTCAATATTATACCTCATTTTTTAATCATTTGATTTTATATCTTATTTTTTAATAATTCAATGTTACATTTTATTTTTTGGTAATTCAATGTTATATTTCATATTTCAATAACTTAATACAATATTATTTTTAAATAATTTAATACAGAAATGTACATTTAAATGTACACATCACATCCACATGTGTAGTTACACCTTGTAGTTAATTAAATATAAAAATATTTTTATATAGGACTTATTTTTATATTTTTGTTTGTAGGACCTATTTTTATATTTTTGTTTGTAGGACAAAATGTCCGTTGTATGTAACATACAGTAGGAATGTAAAGAATGTATATACGTGTAAGCGTGGAAATAAGTGCATTTTTAACAGCAGATAACGAACGATGAGGGTGAAGTCTAAAGGGACAACAAGTAGAACGGAAGCTTTCGGAGCATATTGAATAACCTATTTGAAAGGTTTAGAACGAGTGAGTTTTCATGTTCTGTACTACACAAAAGGAGGGAAGATGAAAAGGATTATATTTATGAATCACCGTTACTATTTTACATTTAACGGACATCCATCAATCCTCTTTAATTATTCTATTATAAACCCTTGTATACAAAAATAATTGTACGTACAGAAATAATAAATCGATAACAAGATTTAATATTATTTCAATTAAATGAACATTTTTATTCTTTGTGAATGGAGAAGATAAAACATGCATACTTATTTGTTCCCTAACATAAAATCATGGCTATACAAATAATCAAAACTTCTGGCATTTTAATGAAGATAAAAAATAATGCAGTAAATAAATAAAATATGTCTACATATTTATAAAAATATAATATAAAATCATATTTGCATCTAACTTAAAATCATGGTTACATAAATAATCAAAACTTCTGATATTTTAATGAAGATAAAAAATAATGCAGTAAATAAATAAAATATGTCCACATATTTATAAAAATATAATATAAAATCATATTTGCATCCTAACTTAAAATCATGGCTATATAGATAATCAAAACTTTTGGCATTTTAATGAAGATAAAAAATAATGCAGTAAATAAATAAAATATGTCTACATATTTATAAAAATATAATATAAAATTATATTTGCATCCTAACTTAAAATCATGGCTATGTAAATAATCTAAATATCTGGCATTTTAATGAAGATAAAAAATAATGCAGTAAATAAATAAAATATGTCTACATATTTACACAGATATCATAAAAAAAATGATACATTTAGAAATAAAAAAAATTCATGTCTAAAATAAGTAAAATTCTAAAACTTAAGAATTTAGTAAAATTTGTAATAAAAAATAAAAAGCCAGGTGTAATAAATGAAATAAAATATATATCTACTTGTACAAATAATACTAAATGAAGTAAAGAAATAATAAGATGAAAATATCAAAAAAACATGAAACTAAGAAATGAGTAAACAATAATATTTTGAGTAAGAGAAAATAAACGCAATGTATAAATAAAATGAAATGTATATCTATTTGCATAGTTGTAATTATAAAATTGGCACAGCTTCATCCTAGTGGCAATATTTAACCTAGTGTATAAAACCTAGTGCAATGTTTACCTGAGAGTGGCCAAGGTGTTCCTGGACTTGCGGACTGATGTAAACTACTTTTCCAGTGGTAGTGAGCACGAGAAAAAAGCCTCCGGTTCCAATCAAGTTCTGCAGAAAAAAACAATTTGTTTGTGGTTATATACTGGTGGTTCGTGTTTCAAGAGGTAATAGAGTCGATCGATTTTCGAGTACTCACATCGACGATGTATTGTTCCAGGTCCAGCTCGCCCAATTCTTGAGGTAGAAAGTCGACTGTGCCACGTCCGAGAGCTGCAAAAGAATGTGGGTCCAAGTGAACAAATTTTTATATTTTTAATTTTCAAGTTTTGAAATTTTTAATTTCTGAATTTCGAGATTTTGAAATTTTTAAATTATCGTTTTTCAAATTTTCAGTTTTTATATTCTCAAATTTTGGAGATACCAATTTTCAAATTTTTCAGTTTCCACTTTTCAAATTCCTGAATTCTCAATTTCTATATTATCAAAGTCCCAAATTCTCAAATTTTCTATATTTTAATTCCTAAGTTGTCGAGGTCCCACTCTTCAAATTTCCAAAGTGTCAAGGTCCCACTCTTCAAATTCCCAAAGTATCAAGGTCCCACTCTTCAAATCCCCAAATTATCAAGATTCCACTCTTCAAATTTCCAATTTTGTTAAGTTTCCATTCTTCAAATTTCCAAATTGTCAAGGTTCCACACTCTTCAAATTCCCAAATTGTTAAGTTTCCACTCTTCAAATTATAAAGATTCACCTCTTCAAATTTCCAATTTTGTCAAGTTTCCATTCTTCAAATTTCCAAATTCTCAAGGTTGCACACTTTTCAAATTCCCAAATTATCAAGATTCCACTCTTCAAATTTCCAATTTTGTCAAGTTTCCATTCTTCAAATTTCCAAATTGTCAAGGTTCCACACTCTTCAAATTCCCAAATTGTTAAGTTTCCACTCTTCAAATTATAAAGATTCACCTCTTCAAATTTCCAATTTTGTCAAGTTTCCATTCTTCAAATTTCCAAATTGTCAAGGTTCCACACTTTCCAAATTCCCAAATTATCAAGATTCCACTCTTCAAATTTCCAATTTTGTCAAGTTTCCATTCTTCAAATTTCCAAATTGTCAAGGTTCCACACTTTTCAAATTCCCAAATTATCAAGATTCCACTCTTCAAATTTCGAATTTTGTCAAGTTTCCATTCTTCAAATTTCCAAATTGTCAAGGTTCCACACTTTCCAAATTCCCAAATTATCAAGATTCCACTCTTCAAATCCCAAAATTCTCAATTCCCCAATTCTCAAATTTTCTATATTCCAATTTCCAAATTACCAAATTTCCACTCTTCAAATTCCCAAATTCTCAAATTCCCGCATTTCCAAATATCTAAACTTCCAATGTTCAAGTCTATTACCTACCCAATCCTAATTTCCAAATTTTTAAGGTACTATTCTTCAAATTCCCAACTTATCAAATTTCCACCCTTCAAGTTCTTTAATTATCAAGTTTCCACTCTTCAAATTTCCAAATTCTGCAATTCTCACTCTCCAACTTCCCAAATTCCCAAGTTCTCAAAATAGAAAATTTCTTTCTTCTCCAAAACTTCTAATAATTCTAAAGTGACGATGAAACTTCATAGAAGTTTTATAAGTACGTAACTACAGTTATTGATGGGAACAATGACACCAAAGGTGCTAATGGTCACACAAGACAAATAGATAAAACTTACTGTACTGTATCCTGAGATAAGCGGCAGCTAGTCTCAGGATGGATATTTTGTCCATCTTCCTCGGACTCTCAGCAACAGTAGGTATGAGTGTAGCCATCGCTGAGATGTTTGTGTTAAGATTGTCGCGGCGTTGTTTCTCCGCCATGTTCCGCGATGCCCTCGGATTACTGCAACAATAAGCAACAAACCCAATTACAATAATTGTTCAAACATAATACAATTTTTAAATACAGTTTTTAATAAATGATTTTCCGATATGTTCACCATTCATTAAATACAAATTTTGTACAACTTTTATTTTAGTATAATTCCATGAATTTTTCATAATTTTTAAATACAGTTTTTTATAAATGATTTTCTGATACGTTCATCATTCATTAAATACAAATTTTGTACAATTTTTATTTTAATATAATTCCATGAATTTTTCATAATTTTTAAATACAGTTTTTTATAAATGATTTTCTGCTATGTTCATCATTCATTAAATACAAATTTTGTACAATTTTTATTTTAATATAATTCCATGAAATTTTCATAATTTTTAAATACAGTTTTTAATCAATCATTTTCTGGTATGTTCATCATTCATTAAATACAAATTTTGTACAATTTTTATTTTAGTATAATTCCATGAAATTTTCATAATTTATTAAATACAAATTTCGTATGAATATTTCTAAGGTATAAAATTTGCAAGAAAAAATTAAACAATTTTTATAAAATAATTGTAAAAATGAATAACAAATTTTTTTTATGAATTACAAAATATGATTTTTTTTTTTTTCATTATAGAATTGATATAATTTATATATTTATCATAAAATTTAAAAAAATGTTCACTTTAAATTTAAAGAACTTCGTGTAACAATATTCGCGTACAATATCAGCCAGCCTTGATTTGCCACATAATTCATAATTCATATCTAGTAATTATCAAGGTCAGCAATTAAAAACTGAATGGAATATCCCCACACGTGAACCGCGTGAGAAAGTTGACATCGTGTAAGCACAAAATACATAACACATACATGAAAATGATGCGTAGAAGACAATTTATCAAGAATAAGAGGAAAGGTTCATATTTTCCGTGCGTCCGTGAATTTTGTTCGAGCTGATGTGAAATTCGAACGACCAGGAAGCTTAGCATTCTGCGTTCCTAGTGGAAATATTTGTATGTTGGAACTACGCCGATTTGGTGTTCGACCAAGAAAACTTGTATGTAATCAAACGGTGACCATGAATCGCGTGCGATCATTGTTGATTACTCTGTAAACTGTTTTTGCTATGCGTTTTGCGTACGATAAACGTTTGCTACCAGTTACTGAAATTTGCTACTGGTAAAATTTACTAGTCATAAAATTAGAGAATAAATAAATAAAAATATTTTGCGAACTACATTGCAAATTTAGATGGTAGAGAATATAGTGGAGTTCCACTGTTATGTAGAGGAGTTTCGCTATATGGCCCTGGACGGCGAACTACATTGCAAATTTGGATGGTAGAGAATATAGTGGAGTTCCACTGTTATGTAGAGGAGTTTCGCTATATGGCCCTGGACGGCGAACTACATTGCAGATTTAAATGGTAGAGAATATAGTGGAGTTCCACTGTTATGTAGAGGAGTTTCGCTATATGGCTCTGGACGGCGAACTACATTGCAAATTTAGATGGTAGAGAATATAGTGGAGTTCCAGTATTATGTAGAGGAGTTTCACTATATGGCCCTGAACGTTGAAGAAGAAAAGCTGTATAAATAGGTTTGTATAGAAAGGGCCATATAAGGGGAATTTCTACGAATTACCTAAGCACCCAAATACGAAAGCACCCAAATACCAAAGCACCCAAATTCCAAAATACCCAAATCCCCAATATGTCCAAATACCTAAGCACTCAAATACCAAAGCATCCAAATTCCAAAATACCCAAATTCCCAAAATGTACAAATACCTAAGCACCCAAATACCAAAGCACCCAAATACCAAAGCACCCAAATACCAAAGCACCCAAATACCAAAGCACCCAAACTCCAAAATACGCAAATACCAAAGCACTCAAATTCCAAAATACCCAAATGCCCAATATGTCCAAATACCTAAGCACCCAAATACCAAAACACCCAAATTCCAAAACACTCAAATCCCCCAAAAATCCAAATACCTAAGCACCCAAATATCAAAGCATCCGAATACCAAAACACCCAAATCCCCCAAAACTCCAAATACCCAAACCCCCAAATATCTAACCTTCCCCCTACAAAAATAATAAAAATCTTCAAACCCAAAAATCCTCACCATCCAAAATTCCAAACCCAAAATACAAAAACACAAAAACCAAACTTGGAAGTGATACATAAATTCTAAAAACTTCGTATCAACCAACCTGTTGAAAAGCTAAATTTATGTCACATGTAACGAACCATGAAACGATCATCACGCGAAGTGTTCTACCGCTGTCGAGGAGACAGTTTGAAGGGAAATGTTTGTCACATGTCAGACCAACCGACTGTTCCTCGTTAGTCTAGCCCGATCGTTTGCTGTTTTTTTTTTCTTTAATAGACTATACCAACACGACATCTGTGTATCAGCAACCTTGAAACGTTTCTTTGGATCACTTTTTAACGACCAAGATGAAAACTCGAAGATTACATAAAGTGGTCGATCTTTAACGTGACGTTAACGATAACATAAAATCGAGACGTCTACATTCCTAGTCACAGATTTCGGCTATTTAATTTTCTCTGTAGATCCAGACAAAGTTCAGCGATACGAGAGTACATAAAGCTTCAGGTAAACGACCGATATCTGAACTAATCAAACAAAACGCATTCCAGAGATGCTCATTCGCTGGCAAAATTGTTTGCACGTAAAATTCAAAATTACTAAAGTTGGGTCATATAGCGATACGGGCCATATAAGGGTACTTTGAAAGACGTTATGTAATATTACTTTATCGAATCGATTAAACTCTCAATTATCTATCGATAACATTAACACTAGGTTTACGGACATTTACTATCTCTACACGCGTCAATTTGACGCAAGAACGAATACATTTAAAGAAGAACAACCATTTAGAATATAATTAAACTAACAGGAATCTAATGCGTGGTAATCCAACGCGTAGTAATGCAACGTGTGGTAATGCAACGCGTAGTAATCCTACGCGTAGTAACCCAACGCGTACTAATACAGCGTGTGGATATCCAACGCGTAGTAATCCAACGCGTGGATATTCGACGCGTAGTAGTCCAACGCGTAATAATCCTCGCGCTCAACGCGTGGTAATTCTAAGCGTAGGAATCTAATGCGTGGTAATCAATCGCGTAGTAATCCAGCATGTGGATATCCAACGCGTAGTAATCCAACGCGTGGATATTCGACGCGTAGTAGTCCAACGCGTAATATTGCAACGTATGGTAATGCAACGCGTGGTAATTCTACGCGTAGTAATCCAATGCGTAGTAATCCAACGCGTACTAATACAGCGTGTGGATATCCAACGCGTAGTAATCTAGCGCGTGCATATTCTACGCGTAGTAATCCAAAGCGTAATAATGCAACGCGGGGTAATTCTAAGCGTAGGAATCTAATGCGTGGTAATCAATCGCGTAGTAATCCAGCATGTGGATATCGGACGCCAACGCGTACTAATACAGCGTGTGGATATCCAACGCGTAGTAATCCAACGCGTGGATATTCGACGCGTAGTAGTCCAACGCGTAATAATGCAAAGTATGGTAATGCAACGCGTGGTAATCCTACGAGTAGTAATCCAATGCGTAGTAATCCAACGCGTACTAATACAGCGTGTGGATATCCAACGCGTAGTAATCCAACTCGTGGATATTCGACGCGTAGTAGTCCAACGCGTAATAATCCTCGCGCTCTGATTGGTTCCGTGTTTTTCCTTAATAATTCAAAAACGAAGCTTCAAACTCCATTCAATATACATTTACCTTGTTCAATGGATAAAAGTCAGTACAGTAAAATAAAAATACGAACAGTTAATTTTCCTAAAAAAGTTCGAAATGCGTCAAAATGACGTGTCCTGTATACCTTGTGTTAAAGACCCAAATTAAAACTATCTACTAAAAACCCATTATTCTGTTGTTCGGAACTTCGAGTACATCCATTTTTCGATTTGTTAAAACGTAGAAGGTTCTGCAGTTAAAACCATCGCTGCACTACGTCAGTGCGTCTATTTATAAAAGTTAGGCGTAGATTATAGCCGTAGTACAGACCTCGATTACGCACTCGTGTACACAACAGCTGCTTCTGGACGGAGATATCAAACAGCATAGATTTATGGTTCGAACACGCACACGTTCCTCGACAAGTGTACAACAGGTCGTTGGATCTTTTCAAATATCTCGCCCGTCAAAGAAATCACTTTCGACGTTTTATGTCTCGCTGCGACCCGATCGAACTCCAATGGCCCGCTTCTTCAAATAAATAGATCTTTTATTACCGTCTCAATCATTTGTTGTCAACGGTTAGGTTAGGTGTTCATTGGTTAGAAGAGATTTAAAGAGAAATTTTTAGTAACTTCAATTTTTGTTACTATTTTTTTTTGTGCTGTTTTTGGACTTTTTTGACTGAGTTTGGTAATTTTTGTAGTTTTGTAATTTTCAATTTTAATTCATACTGTAATTTATAATTTTAGTTATCTTATAAGTTAATTGATTTTTAGCTTTCGATTGTTTTTTAACTTTAATTTGCTTTTAGTTTTGAAGTACTTTGTAACTTCAATTTATTTGAAACTTTGAATTACCTTTTAACTTGAATTGATCTTTAATTTTGAATAACCCTGTAGCTTTAATTTATTTTCAACTTTCAATTATCTTGTTACTTTATCTTTAGCTCTGAAGTGCCTTGTAACTTCAATTTACTTTAAACTTTGAATTATCTCATGACTTTAAGTGATCTTCAACTTTGAATAACCCTGTAACTTTAATTTATTTTCAACTTTCAATTATCTTGTTACTTTATCTTTAGCTCTGAAGTGCCTTGCTTTAATTTATTTTCAACTTTCATTTTAATTCATACTGTAATTTATAATTTTAGTTATCTTATAAGTTAATTGATTTTTAGCTTTCGATTGTTTTTTAACTTTAATTTGCTTTTAGTTTTGAAGTACTTTGTAACTTCAATTTATTTGAAACTTTGAATTACCTTTTAACTTGAATTGATCTTTAATTTTGAATAACCCTGTAGCTTTAATTTATTTTCAACTTTCAATTATCTTGTTACTTTATCTTTAGCTCTGAAGTGCCTTGTAACTTCACTTTACCTCAAACTTTGAATTATCTCCTAACTTTAATTGCTCTTCAACTTTGAACAACCCTGTAACTTTAATATACCTCTAATCCTCAATAATTTTATTCTAACTCACCTGCACCTTCGATTACGTAATTAAATTACATAACACAATTTCTGAAAACTTCCCAAAGAATCCACTATAAAATTCCACAAATTCAATTCCTTAAACAAACCTAAAATAAAATCTAAACTACCATAAAAAATGAATAACCACCTCGTCAAAAAAGTAGCCAAATCAACATCATAAATAAAATACCCAGATATTCACCATCTATCATTACCAACTCGATAATTAATAAATTTTGAGCACATTAGCATCTACCTATGTACTAAAAATATTTGTAGGACGTTATAGGTTAATTCTTTCGTACGAGACAATGTCGTCCCGAAGAGAATCAGTGCTCGAGGGTTATCCGTTTGTCGTTACACAATGCTAAAATGACTTTGGCCAATTATCCCGGTGACGGCCTTGAGACGCGTTATCACGGTGATAACGACAGCTAAAACTCAGCTTTAATGTTTTCATAGCTTCGAGTCCATGGGGAAGTGACCTCGAGAGACTTGACAAAACAAGATAACAGTGATAATCCGATTCCATGACACAAGCTGATTGTCTTTCTGCTAAAACCTGGACATTTCTAATTTACCGAATAGCAAATCGAAGTTGAACGATAAATTACAACGTTCGAGATAAATGCGTGCTCATGTGGAGCGAATAGATCAGGTTCGCTCGAAAGAGTATTCTTATCGGACGGTACAACGAACTTAGACTTTATCGTCGCGGAGGCTAGTGTGGTAGAGAGCCTTGTGGAGATCCGTTTCAAGTAGAATTGAGATGGTCAGGTCGCTGAAAGTCGAACTGTGGACTATTTTTATTTAGATTTAAGTTTAACTGGGTCTGGGAGATAGCATGGGAGATAGATACCGGTGGCTAAATCAAAGTTAAATTTATTTAACTGCTGAGTAAGAAGTTATCTGTAGATTCGATGGATAACGAGTTTGGGGATTTGTTGGTTGATGAGTAAATTAATTTTGAAGTCAAGTTCTGCTGAGTAATTTGGTACTTGTGGACCTGGAGCGAATTTGGAGATTCGGTAGTTGGTGGTAGGTCAAAGGTAGATCCACAATTTTGCTACTAATTTTGCTACTGAGCAATGACTCGATGGATAGCACATTTGGAGATTTGTCATTTGATTGCTAAGTCAAAGTTAAATCCACAATTTTGCTACTGAGCAATGACTCGATGGATAGCACATTTGGAGATTTGTTACTTGATTGCTAAGTCAAAGTTAAATCCACTATTTTGCTACTGAGCAATGACTCAATGGATAGCACATTTGGAGATTTGTTACTTGATGGCTAAGTCAAAGTTAAATCCACAATTTTGCTACTGAGCAATGACTCGATGGATAGCACATTTGGAGATTTGTTATTTGATGGCTAAGTCAAAGGTAGATCTACAATGTTTCTACTAAGTAATTTGTCTACTGAGCAATAATTTGATGGATAGCATATTTGGAGATTTGTCATTTAACACCTAAGTCAAAGTTAACTCCACAATTTTGCTACTAAGTAATTAAATCTATAACTTCATTATTTAACTTGATATATATAGCACATCTAAATATTTGTTGTCAACAATTTTTTCTACTAAATGACTAAATCTACAACCTTCCACGATGCACCAAAAAAAGCTAAAAATTGAAAATCCCGAACAAAGGCAGATGTTTAGTATCATCGAGAATGACACGTTTCAATTTGTTTCGACTGAACGGTGAAAAAGAATTCATTGAATATAAAACAGCAATAGGTTCCCCTAGCAAGATAGATCTTTTCATGGCTGCTTTTTCCGGTTTCGAGTGTTTTTATTCTGTGCCGTCTGGCAGCCAGATACACCGAGGAAAAAAGTTACAGATGATGTAAGCCAAACGACAGAGAAATGTTTCCACTGCGAACGGATCCATTCTACGAATTCTAATTAATTGCTAGAAGATTGAAATTTCAGAGCTGGTTTAATTAGATGTTCCCTTTGAACGTACGATAGAATTCATCGAATCTTTGTGACTTGGTTTTTATGTCTGTTTGGATGGATTGTTTAATTAGATGGAGGATCGATTGCAGTTAATTAATTTTGGAAATTTTGTGTTGAGGTTTTGTATTTTATATACTTTGCATGTATTTAGTACAACATATGCAAATTTATTTTATTTTATAAATTGTATTAGTGAGTTATGGTTAATGTGTTGTTAATTTTATTGTTATTGAGTTGTGATTAATACATTATTAATTACATTGTTATTAAATTATAATTACTAGAAATTATATTAAGTTATATAGAGCCATATTTAACACTGATTGAGTATAACACAATTTTTTCAGTAACCTAATTAATTTTTTTTTCTATTGTGTCTCACAACTAGTAGTGTCTGAAATGGTAGCTGACGTGATTCTGAATAAGATTTCCCTTTGCAAAAATGGGGTTTGAAGCATCGTTTTTGAATTATTAAGGAAAAACACGGACCAATCAGAGCGCGAGGATTACGCATGCGCAGACGCGAGAACGGCAGCTTCGGACAACGCGTAGTTATCCAACGCGCGGTAATCCAACGCGTAGTAATGCAACGTGTGGTAATGCAACGCGTGGTAATCCTACGCGTAGTAATCCAA
>NW_003797147.1:2894211-2906421 GCF_000220905.1 Megachile rotundata | reverse complement strand
GCGTAGTAATCCAGCATGTGGATATCCAACGCGTAGTAATCCAACGCGTGGATATTCAACGCGTAGTAGTCCAACGCGTAATAATCCTCGCGCTCTGATTGGTCCGTGTTTTTCCTTAATAATTCAAAGACGAAGCTTCAAACCCCATTTTTGCAAAGGGAAATCTTATTCAGAATCTCGTCAGCTACCCCCATTTCAGGGACCACTACTTATGAGGTACCCTGTATACAAGTAGCTTTAATGAAAGAAAATTTTAATATTCGCAGTTTTATATTCTATTATCCTTATTTACTGGACGTTAAGATGACATCATTGAATTCCATTTCGTTTAGTAATTTCGCTTTGTTATTCTGTTAATATTATTAAACCTTGTTTTTCTTATTTTCTGTCTTAAATTATTAAGCAAGCTTGCTTTTTCCTCTTAACAGTTATTCGATTGTAAAAAAAGTTCAGTTGACCATGGGTATTTCCCGTTTACAAGGAAAAACGTAGATTTATGGGATTTTTGAAGTTTTTGGACGAAGTCCATTCTTAATATAAGAAAATTAATCAAAGAAAAGAGAGAATAATTTTTAAGCAACGCTGTTATAGTATGTAATCTAATAAGGAAAATATTGAAAGATTAGACATGTGGACACAACATAAATAACACAAAATTGTATAAAATCAGAAATCTTGATTTAACCTTTCAGAAAAAGAATTAAATTTTTAATTTTGATTTAGCTGTTCAGTAAAACAATTACATATTTAACTTCGATTTAACCACGGAATAAAATCCCACTCCACTTTTACATACACTTCAATTCAAACTCCAAGTCTAATTAGCACAGTCAAGCCGAATATAAAATAGTCATAATATTTCAACTTTCCTCATTTATTTTAATATTGCAGCAGAGATTAGACCCGACTGACGTATCTGACTAATAAATCGCACAGCAAGGGATGAAACGGGGGTCACCCTCTCAAGCATTATGAAATGCAATAAAATTTTAACCAGATTCCTCAGCAGAGAGCGAAAGAGCGGAATGTTACGCTACCCACACATTATTTTAACATCTGAATTTTAATTCTTGTTTAACTTTCAAAATTAATTCTTGTTTAACTTTCTAGTTAAAATGTTTAATTCTGTCTTTTGGAATAATTATTTTTCATATGTGTGTTCATAATGTTACATATGTTCATCATATATGTGTTTATAGTATTGTTACATATGTTCATCATGTGTTAGTCTATACTATTAGTATAATATTAGTTTCATACATGTTTCATACATGTATTTACATATGTTCATATGTGGTTTTAATATGTTCATATACATATGTTCACACGTATTCATATGTGTTTATAATATAGTTATACATATGTTAATACACGTATTGTATTTACATATGTTCATATGTGGTTTTAATATGTTCATATACATATGTTAATACATGTGCATAAATAATAAACATTCATATGTGATAATACATATGTTCATACGTAACATGCTCATACATATATGTTCATACTATGTGTATACATAACATGTTCATATACATATGTTCATACTACGTGTACACACAACATGTCCATATATGTTCATACTATACATGTGTACCATTCATACATAACATGATCACATATGTACATATGTCTCCCCATATTCATCACACACATTGAATGCTTTTGTACAACATCTACTTTTGAATGGTCTTGTACAATATACATCCTTGAACAGTATGTTATAATATCTACTTTTGAACCATGTGTCATAATATCTACTTTTGAACCATATGTTATAATATCTACTTTTGAACCATATGTTATAATATCTACTTTTGAATCATGTGTTATAATATCTACCTTTGAACAGTATGTTATAATATCCACTTTTGAACAGCATGTTATAATATCTACTTTTGAAGCATATGTTATAATATCTACTTTAGAACCATATGTTATCACATCTACTTTTGAACCATGTGTTATAATATCTACTTTTGAACAGTATGTTATAATATACACTTTAGAACAGTATGTTATAATATCTACCTTTGAACAGCATGTTATAATATCTTCTTTTGAAGCATATGTTATCACATCTACTTTTGAAGCATATGTTATCACATCTACTTTTGAACCATGTGTTATAATATCTACTTTTGAACAGTCTCATACAATATCCACTTTTGAACAGCATGTTATAATATCTACCTTTGAACAGCATGTTATAATATCTACTTTTGAAGCATTTGTTATAATATCTGCGTTTGAACCATGTATTATAATATCTACTTTTGAACAGTCTTGTACAATATACACTTTAGAACAGTATGTTATAATATCTACCTTTGAACAGCATGTTATAATATCTTCTTTTGAAGCATATGTTATCACATCCACTTTTGAAGCATACGTTATCACATCTACTTTTGAACCATGTGTTATAATATCTACTTTTGAACAGCCTCATACAATATCCACTATTGAACAATATGTTATAATATCTACCTTCGAACAGCATGTTATAATATCTACTTTTGACCAGTATGTTATAAAATCTGTTTTAGAACAGTATCATACAACATCCACTTTTGAACAGTGTTGTATATCAGCAACGTCGTGAATAAAACAAAGCTGACCACGGTTGGCCAGATGAAAAGGGTTCGGGTATTAAAGCCGGTTGCCGGCTCTGTCCACGTGCATCGATTCATTCGTCACGGTATCCCGACCTATCCAACCTGTAACTTCCCAGGACTTTGGCTCTGTTCGCAACAGCCACACTTGTGTGTTGTGTGCATGGTAACCGCATCCCGTTACGTGTGCTCGTGTGTATGATTACGCGTGTACGTGTGCGAATCCGACCGAGGTACGAGACAGATACAACGCGATAGAAGAACCCGTATCCAGTCCTCCGCGAAGAAGTCGGCTCGAATTATTTCGCAGACGGTCCATGGGATACGTATCCCAAGCACGCACGATAACCCGCCTTCGTGGAAATGATAAAAACTTGCGAATCAAAGGATTCACGGGATTTACTGCAGATTAATGAACACCGTGGCGTGAATGACCCAAGGATATTGGTTGAGGGGTGGGAGTTCTGCTGGGTGTTTTGATGGATGTGTATGGGGTCTCTTGGGGAATGTTAAGGGAAATGGTGGAAGTTGGGGAGAGGAATTCGGGGATTTGGGAAATTGGGAAGGTGGGGTTGAGTATTTGGGAATTTTGGAATTTGGATGTTTGAGAAATTGGGGACTTAGGAGTTTGGGGATGTGAGTATTTGGAGATTTGAGAAATTGGGGACTAGGAATTTGGGGATGTGAGTGTTTGGAAATTTGAGAAATTGGGAATTTAGGAATTTGGGAGTTTGAGAAATTGGGAATTGGAGAAATTGGAAACTTGAGAAATTGGTAATTTGAGAAATTGGGAATTTTGGGAATTTGGGGATTTGAGAAATTGGAAATTTAGGAATTTGGGAGTTTGAGAAATTGGGAATTTAGGAATTTGGGAATTGAGGAATTTGGGAATTTGAGAAATTGGTAATTTGAGCAATTGGGAATTTGAGAAATTGGGAATTTGAGAAATTGGAAACTTGAGAAATTGGGAACTTAGGAATTTGGGAATTTGAAAAATTGAGAAATTTGAAAATTTGAAAATTCAGAAATTGTAAATCTAGTAATTAAAAATACATAAACTTAGAAATTTTAGAACTTCAATTTTTGAGCACTTCAGAATTATTTTGAGAATTAATAAAACAGAGTTAATGAAGCATAGTTCGTTAATGATCGATCAAATATTAGTCCCTGATAATGAACACGAGTTTCACTGAAAAATTGCTTGTAAATTGTCGGCAAGTCGATAAGTAGCAATGAAAAATAGCTGATAAATTAGCGAAACGTTCGTCAAGAAGAAAAACAGCATTAACATTGATAAAATTTATCGCGTAAGAACTGCTGCGTTAACGGAGTTCATTTTACTCGTGTTTTCTTTTGTTTTATCAAACCGCTAGGGATTTATAAATCCAGAAATCTAGGGACATATTGGTTCCTTATATTTTATCAAACACAAATTCCAAACATTATAATTAACGAATTTATCTGAAAAATTTCTCATTCTTTGCAATTATAATTTCTTTTTAGTACATTTTTTTAAAAATCTTACAAATTTATGATATCAAATCTAATTTGCCTAATTTTCCTTTAAAATATTTTTCTAAATGTAAGGTGTTTACATTTCCGTCATTTGGTTAAAAAAATATTTTTCTAAAAACTTGAAAAGAATAGTGTGATGAAATATTAACACAAATAAATTCAAGCTGACAACAAATGCAAATAAAATATTTTCAGTTGAATAAAAATATAGATACGTATATATTTACACGCAAAAAAATTGTTAGTAAATATACTATGACGTACTGAATATTAATCAGTCTGATAACGAGTTACCACGTCATGCACACTTGAAAGGTTAAGTTATGATAATTAATCCTCTAAGAACATAGAGTGTAATGATGTTTATTCACTTAAGATATAAGGATCTAAAGATCTCAAGATCCAGGAATTTATAAATACGTATCTTGACATATGTACACATATGTGTATGTACATATGTATGTACATATGTGGATACACATAAGACTTCTATAGTACACTTATGAAACATAACTCAATGTTAAAAATCAATTTACAAATATAATTAATAATTAGTTCATATGTGTGAACAATAATCAAGTCATATGTGTAATCAATAATCAATTCATATGTGTAATGAATAATCAATTCATATGTGTAATGAATAATCAATTCAACAATGTAATTAATAATCAATTCATGTCTGTAACTAATAATCAATTTATGTATATAATAAATATTTAATCATTCATATAATAAATAATTAAAGTCACATGTGTAATCAATGATCAACTCATACATTTAATCAATAATCAAGTCATACATGTAACTCATACATGTAGCTCATATATGTAACTTATACATGTAACTTATACATGTAGTTCATACATGTAATTCATACATGTAGCTCATACATGTAACTCCTACATGTAACTTATACATGTAGTTCATACATGTAATTCATACATGTAACTCATATGTGTAATTCATACATGTAACTTATACATATTGTTCATACATGTAGTTCATACATGTAACTCATTCATGTAACTTATACATGTAGTTCATACATGTAATTTATACATGTAACTCATACGTGTAATTCATACATGTAACTTATACATGTAACTCATACATTTAACTCATACATGCAACTCATACAAGTAACTCATACATGTAACTCATACGTATAATCAATGATCATTTCATACCAATAATCAATGATCAATTCATGCACATAATCAACGATCAATTCATACATGCAATCAACGATCAATAAACGAAATATTATCCACTTAGACCAGGGTCACAGTGTACCCATGCACAGAATGCACCGACACCTCATCAAGCATCGCCATCTCCGAAAACAAAAAACCGCGACGAAGTATGCAAAATTTCAGGGGAGGGCTTCCAATAAGATCTTAAAGTTCAAGGTCAAAAATATTCCATCGTTATCTAAAAAACGCCGTGGTCACGTCATCGTCTGCACACGATACTGCGCCGTTTATAGCGATGATGTTTGGAGTGACGAGTCGAAAAACAATGCAGCCAACGAAGAAGAAGAGGATAAAAAGAAGAAGAACTCCATCGAATGCTGTGCATATAATTTTAACTCGATCGTGGAACAACTCTGACGTGACTAATATTCGTAGCGTACATACGAGGTGTCCATAAAACGCGAAATCGTTGTTGGACACGGGGAAAATAATTGAGAGGACGATTAAAAACCACTCGCGTGCACTTGCTGGCGATCTCACGTGACCATGTGTAATTTTATTCCCTTGCGTTTATGAACTGGAATCGACGGAGTTTAGCTTTTACTTTGATTTACGATGATTTTGTTTTCAAATTTTAGTCGGTGTTGCGGGTGTTTGGAGATTTGGGAGTTTGGGGATTTAGGGGTTGTTGAATAATTTGGGGTGGTGGAAATTTGGAAGTTTGGAGATTTAGGGGTTATTGAAAATTTGAGAGTGGAGGTAATTTGGGAGCTTGGGAATTTAGGGGTTACTGGAAATTTGGGGGCGGTGGAAATTTGGAAGTTTGGGATTTTAGGGGTTATTGAAAATTTGGGGGTGGTGGAAATTTGGAGATTTGGGAATTTGGAAATATGGGAATTTGGAGGTTTGGGAATTTGGAGATATGGGAATTTGGGGATATGGAAATTTGGAAATATGGGAATTTGGAGATATGGGAATTGGTGATATGGGAATTTGGTGATATGGGAATTGGTGATATGGGAATTTGGAGATATGGGAATTGGTGATATGGGAATTTGGAAATATGGGAATTTTGAGATATGGGAATTTAGAGATTTGGGAATTTGGAGATATGGGAATTTTGAGATATGGGAATTTGAAGATATGGGAATTGGGAGATATGGAAATTTGGAAATATGGGAATTTGGAAATATGGGAATTTGGAAATATGGGAATTAGAGATGTGGGAATTTGGAAATATGGGAATTCGGAGATTTGGGAATTTGGAAATATGGGAATTTGGAGATTTGGGAATTTGGAAATATGGGAATTTGTAGATATGGGAATTCGGAGATATGGGAATTTGGAGATATGGGAATTTGGAGATATGGGAATTTGGAAATATGGGAATTTGTAGATATGGAAATTTGGAGATACGGGAATTTGGAGATATGAGAATTTGGAGATATAGGAATTTGGCAATATAGGGAATTGCAAACTTGTAAACTTAGAAATTTATAAAAGTTAAATTAGTACTTGCAAAGGGTACTTGCAAATTCTTTAAAATTTATCTTCTCTAAAATCCAAGTTTGACAACATAAAAATGAAAAAGTTTGACCACATTAAAATCAAGAAGTCTACACCTAGAACCCACATCCAATTAATCACCCGTCCCGTTATCCAGCAACTACAAAATACTATGTTACGTCTATCTTACGGATGATACACTCCGCTTCCCTCTAATTGGCACAGTTCGCGTGACACTTTGCGCCACGGCCTTTTAACTCTAGCGATGATACAACTCAGCCTTCGGACATACCAGACACAACAGTTGATTATATTAGCATACATTTCGAGTCTATATTCGACGCAGACTACATTCCAAAAATGTCCAAAAATTATGCAAAACTTTCTGAATCCTCTTAAAATATCTCTTCCTCACTTACAACGTAATTCAAACTTTCTCCAAAAAAAGAAGAAAGAACGATTCGTAGAATAATTAACAGAATAAAAGCAGAGAACAAAGGCAACACATTGTGCAGAAGTTTTATCATAGACTTTTTATTACGAGCGTTATATCTTGATCTGCGATGAACGTAGTTGAGCGAGGACGAAGAAATCCATGACCCTAGCTCTTCATCTTCGTCCTCGGCCTCTCGGCTCGTCCTGGTACACCCCCTGTTCGCGTCAAGGCCTCCAGACTTTCGATCCGTCCCTGACGGGGAAGGGGTTGCCAACGCAGCTTTGCGAATGGGAAAGGGCCGGCAACTACGGGAGTTTCTGGATCGATACTCCCGGTATACCCAGACGGTGTATGACGAGGGTACCCTTCTACGATTCTACCCTTGCGCCGTGTACACGTTCAAGGTCGAACGACGAAACCGAGTTACGCGAACACTGCACACAACCACCTTTTTTACTCGTCGAGCTATTATATAGATGGTAGACATTGAAGTGTCAACTTTGGATACTCATCGGTGATAATGATGTCTAGATACATTTTAGGTATATTTATAATGGAAGTTTAATATGTTTTTATATAATTGTCTTTTCTGTTGACTTTGGATACGATTGAACACGAGTCTGGACTCATTAGTAATAATGATGTCTAGCTATATTTTAGGTGTATTTATAGTGGAAGTTTAATATATTTTTTACATATACAAATTTATTGTCTTTCATCTGTTCAATTTATTAGTGAAAGTAGCTGCTGTATTTGGTTGTCAGCCATTTTGTGTTGAGAAAGTTAATGAAGTATTTATACAGACACTTTCAGTAGGTCTTAAGCTTTAATTTGACGTATCACAAGTGCCATTTCAAGATACTTTTAAGTCATGAATTTAAATCTGAAGTTTTATATTACAAAACTGGTGATTGTTTTCTGAGTCATGGTTAAGTGGTTGAATAGACAGTCAGCCATTTTGTGTTGAGAAAGTTAATGAAGTATTTATACAGACACTTTCAGTAGGTCTTAAGCTTTAATTTGACGTATCACAAGTGCCATTTCAAGATACTTTTATGTCATGAATTTGAATCTGAAGTTTTATATTACATTTTGGTCATTGCTAACTTGTGATCAAATGACTGCATTGACGATCAGTCATTTTATATAAAAAATCTTGCTGAAATATTTATATAGACACTTTCAGTAAGTCTCAAGCTTTAAATTGATGTATCATAAGTGCCATTTCAAGATACTTTTATGTCATGAATTTGAATCTGAAGTTTTATATTACATTTTGGTCATTGCTAACTTGTGATCAAATGACTGCATTGACGATCAGTCATTTTATATAAAAAATCTTGCTGAAATATTTATATAGACACTTTCAGTAAGTCTCAAGCTTTAAATTGATGTATCATAAGTGCCATTTCAAGATACTTTTATGTCATGAATTTGAATCTGAAGTTTTATATTACATTCTGGTCATTGCTAACTTGTGATCATATGACTGCATTGACGATCAGCCATTTTATATAAAAAATCTTGCTGAAATATTTATATAGACACTTTCAGTAAGTCTCAAGCTTTA
The DNA here is from genome assembly GCF_000220905.1 of Megachile rotundata. Taxonomy (NCBI): domain Eukaryota; kingdom Metazoa; phylum Arthropoda; class Insecta; order Hymenoptera; family Megachilidae; genus Megachile; species Megachile rotundata. The sequence continues at coordinate 2,897,580 of NW_003797147.1, read as the reverse complement.
AATTGATGTATCATAAGTGCCATTTCAAGATACTTTTATGTCATGAATTTAAATCTGAAGTTTTATATTACATTCTGGTCATTGCTAACTTGTGTTCAAATGACTACATTGACGATCAGCCATTTTGTATTAAAAATATTAATGAAACACTTAAGTAGTTACTTTTGTTAGAACTTAAGCTATAAATTCATGTATCATAAGTACCATTTCAAAATACTTTTATGTCATGAAAGTAATTTCACATTACGAAACTAGTTGTCTGCTGACCAGTGATAAAATGGCTGATCGACAGTCCGCCATTTTGTATCAAGAATACTAATAAGACATATGCACATTTTCATTGAACCTTTAGCTTTGAATTGACATAACATAAGTACTATTTTAGTATACTTTTACGTCACGAAGTTATGTTAGACATTCTATAGTTTAAAATTGGATAATGTTTGATGTAATTGGCAGTCAGCCATTTTCTATTAAGAACATAAACGAGGCACTTAAGCAATTACTTTCATTAAGTTTTAAGCTTTGAATTGTTACATTGTAAGTGCTACTTGACTACATTTTTATGTCATGAAGTAAAGTCTTTATGTCATGAAGTTCACTCTTCATGTTTCTTGAATTGGTTAATATTGCTGTAACTGATAGTCAGCCATTTTGTGTTGGGAATATTATTGAAGCACTTATGCAGTCTTTCTTGTTAAGCTTTGAGTTTTAAATTGACATATCGTAAGTGTTATTAGGTTACACTTTTATGTCATGAAATTTAGCCAGACACTCTATGTTTTTTAAACTGATTAATATTTACTGTAACTGATAGTCAGCCATTTTGTATTAAGAGTAGAACCGATGCACTTACGTAGTCATTTTCCTCAAACTTCAATCTTCAAATTTATATATTAAAAGTACCATATTACTACACTTTTATGTCATGAAATTTCATATTTTTTTAAACTGGTTATTCGCTGTAACTGATAGTCGGCCATTTTGTATTAAAGGCACGTGCATAATGATTCTTATTAATCCCTTTATTTTTATGATGCATACAAATCAACATAAAGTTACATATTCCTTCTTCCGAGTTCTTCAGGGTGACCTCATCTCTTCAAGTAAATTCTGCAGAGAAGACATACGACGTCTTGTAATCACATAACATAACTGAAGTAGTCGAGTTTATCAAAGTCGAAGATTCTGAGTAAATATGATGTCTTTGATCGAATGTAGATTGGTAGACTTTATTAAAATCAGCGAAGAAGTCTTTGACGCAGTCTATTGCATGGTTTATTAGAGTAGACTAGGTGTAGAAGGCCACGTCTTTGATCAGAACCCTGATGCAGCCTGATGGACCCTATTAAACCTAGTGAAGGCTTCAGTGACTTTGTTTAGATCAGCGCTATAGATTGCAGGCGTCTGTTGCATGCAAAGGCTTCCAAGATTTTCTAACAAGGTTAAACTTCTTTAAATTCGACTACGCGAAAGAGCGGACTGTACAACCTTTCTTGTACACCTGACATAATTAAAGAATGTATAGATTTTGCGATAAGACAATGCAACGAGATAACACACGGTCTGGCTTTTATTTGGGTACATGCACCGCCTTATTTACACCTGTGTCTCGAACGTTCCTGACTAAATATTTAGATATTGATTTCGTTGCAAAATGAATTTACGTTGCATGTTTAGAGATAAATAAAAGTCCCGAATAAATCAGTCGAATCTCCGGCGTGTTTAAACGCGAATTTTAACGATCCGAACGTGTTTGCTTACATTGGTTTGCAATTATTCCTGGTCAATGCAAAAGTGAAAACAAACTTCTTGATAACATTTCTGATAAGGCTCCTCTTGAGATAAGACATGAACGCGATAAGTGCACAAATGAAATTTTGTTGCGTTCTACGATTTCTTCTTCTTTAATTGTACGAACTTATTGCTACGTTCAGTTTTATATTCGTTTATCTTAACAATTTTTGGGTCGTTATAAAATTTATGGGAAAAATATTGATTTACATATTTTATAATTACAACACTGTAATTAAAGTATTCGTAATTAAACTACGATGATATGATTATATATCAAGTTAGGTTAGATCAGACTTTATTATAAAAATCTGTTAGGTTAGAGTTAAGTAAACTTAAAGTGAGGTTAGGCATTCCTATTAGAACCTAACAGCTCAGGTTAGATTATACGCATCAGATAAGGTTACAGTTAGACTCAGAAGAAAATTGGTTAGGTTAGATTAGGTTAAATTCAAACAAGTTAGGTTATGTTAGATCAGAAGTTAGGTTAGGTTAGACCAGAAGTTAGGTCAGGTTAGATCAAAAGTTAGGTCAGGTTAGATCAAAAGTTAGGTTGGGTTAGATCAAAAGTTAAGATAGGTTAGGTCGGGAGTTAGGTTAGGTTAGAATAAAAGTTAGGTTGGGTTAGAACAAAAGTTAGGTTAGATTAAATCAGAAGTTAGGTTAGATCAGAAGTTAGGTTAGGTTAGGTTAGGTCGGGAGTTAGGTTAGGTTAGATTAGATTAGATCAGAAGTTAGGTTAGATCAAGGGAAGTTAGGTTAGGTTAGATCAAGGTACAATATATTGTATTAAGTTAGGCTTTGATAAGAGAAGTCAAGTTAGGTTAGGTCAAGAGAGACGAAATTAGGTGAGGTTAGGTTTATGCTACTAATTCAGGTAGTTGCATTAAATGTTCCTGTTCAGATATTTTTGTCTGTATTTACATAGAAAGTATCTAACCTAATTTCAACTACGAGTAATGAAGTCTGCATGATAAAATCGTGAGTCTCATTTTACTTTATTCGCAAGGTAGCTCTGCTATTTTGAGGACAGTATCATATTGAATTATCGATAAAATTTCCATATCACCGACGTTTACGAATATTCATTGATAAAACGATTGTTAGCAACAGTTTTATGGCAACGGTGGATTATAAAAGTGTTCGGTGGCAGACACGATAGCGAGACAGGCTCACACAGCTAAAGGCAGCGTCGAAATGAAATTCGGGCGGTGTCGGCGGCTGCGTTGTAGCTGTTTTCGTCGTCCTCGTCGACGTCATCGGAGCGTCGCGATCCGCGTCCTGCCTCACTGCGAGCCTGCGTGAGCCTTTCGAATTCGGAGCCCGGTCAACAGCCCCGAATTCTCTGTCTGTCCCCTTTCGTCCTCTCCCGCCTTACCCTGACCACCCCTCTGCTATCATCCCCACCCTCCTTCGACCGAAACCGAATCCCTTTCTCTCTCCGCCACGCTGTTTTCGTTTCGCACCGACTCCTACTATATCTCCAGCTCTTTCGCGTTTCGCGCCGTCGACCACCGTCTCCGTCGCTCTTCGCCAACGGAGAATCGTAAATCATCGACGCCCCCTCTTTCCACC
>NW_003797147.1:2851925-2884051 GCF_000220905.1 Megachile rotundata | reverse complement strand
TAGAATATGTACGCGCTAGATTACTACGCGTTGGATATCCACACGCTATATTAGTATGCGTTAGATTACTACGCGTAGGATTACTACGCGTTGCATTACCACACGTTGCATTACTATGCGTTGGATTACCACGCATTAGATTCCTGTTAGTTTAATTATATTCTAAGTGGTTGTTTTTCTTTAAATGTATTTGTTCATGCATCAAATTAACTCGTGTTCGTAGAGACAGTATAAGAAATCGATCTGGGAAAACGTTGAATAAGAAACAATTAAGCATTTACTTCGTTACGTGGTTGTTTATCAGGCCTTATCAATGATCGTAATTTAACATGTTAAGCTTACATGCAGATTCCTGAGAAACGTCTCCGAGTAATCCCCTTTCGCAGTTCGATTCGTGTTCGCAGCTGTATCTCTGAGTCATTGTTTCGCGTGGACGTGGCTCGATTAAAAATTATCGAGACACATACACGCGGAAATTCGGCGAGAAAGGGCGGAAAAGAATGGTCGGAAGTCGGTATCCGTTCGTAGCCGACTGCATGTCAACGTTATATTCGCCTCACGTGTCTTATCCTTATTTCGGAATCGAGATTCGTACCGCGGAATCGTTGTGTAAAATCCAAACGTCTGGGCGTCAGCTGATTGTTAATTTTTGCGTTCATCGATTTTGTAATCGATGGATCTTTAGTGGAGTAGTCTTTGTAACTGATAATAGACTATTGATTCAATTATTTAGTTAAGTTTATAGGTTTGGTTATTTGTATTCTGTTGTTTTATAGTTAATAGGTATTCATTTGTAATAGGTATCATTTATTGTTAATAAATAATTCTTTTGCTTGTTATTTATTGATAAGTATTTATTCTTCCACTTGTTATTTTATATTTAATTATACTTCTACTTATTGTTAATAAATAATTCTTCTTCTACATACTCTTAATTAAAACTTTGAGTGCCACGTGCACTTTGAGTGCAATAATTTAGGTTACCTTTAGCAAGTAATTTTACTGTAATTAAAACTGACATACAAATTTCATAATTTTCCATAATATTCAATTTTCACAAAATTCAACCCCTATTAATTTGACAAACTCTCATATTTCTAACAAAATTGTGTTCTATAATACAAAATATTTCTATCAAAAATTAACAATAAATTTATTTAAATATTCGTACGCTGGCACACAAAGTGTTAAATAATCACTCCTCCACCTACCCTCAATGTAAAATCACTAACAGTTACAAAATAACATTGACACCGTCAACAAAAGTACAAAATCACATTAACATCCCATTATATTCTTGTTACAATTTCGCTGATGTTTGAAAACGGGTAAAAAAAGCTCCCAACGTCGTCAAGCTATTACTCATCTTTTCGAGTTTGTGCAACTCGCTAAACGCACGATAAAAGAGTGTTAAAAATGTCTGGCAAACTTGTAGCTAAATATTTGCACGTCTAATTCAAGCGTTGGCGGTTCCATAAAAACATTTCGGCGCTAGAATAACAGCAGACGAGACAATCATATTTTTTTACTCGTCTTCGTATGTAAACATGAGCGTGCAAGACGCTCAGCCCAGGCGCGCGAAATTTGAACCGCTCGGTGCACGCTCACGTATTGAACAAATATTTTGTACAATTACACCGAATATAATTTTTATATTCATTACATCATTTTGTTTTTATGAATTGGTTAGTCAATTTTATTTTGATGCATGAATTATTAAATCTTTGTTTAAATGCATTAGTTATTATATTTTGCTTCGATGTATTGGTTATTAAATTTTATTTAAATGTATTAATTATTAAATTCAGTTCTAAAGCAATGATTATTAAATTCAATTTTAAAGCAATGATTATTAAATTCAATTTTAATGTATTCATTATTAAATTCAGTTTTAAAGCAACGATTAGTAAATTCAATTTTAATACATTCATTATTAAATTCAGTTTTAAAGCAACGATTATTAAATTCAATTTGAATGCATTCATTATTAAATTCAGCTTTAAAGCAACGATTATTAAATTCAATTTTCATGCATTTATTAATAAATTCAGTTTCAAAGCAACGATTATTAAATTCAATTTTCATGCATTCATTATTAAATTCAGTTTTAAAGCAACGATTATTAAATTCAGTTTTAAAGCAATGATTAATAAATTCAATTTCAATGCATTCATTATTAAATTCAATTTTAATGCATTCATTATTAAATTCAGTTTTGATGCAATTGTTATTAACAATCTAAGTTAAAAGATTCACACTCCGTCTGCCACCTTTCGAGACACACAAACTACACTTAAATTTTCGCACATGAATCAGTTCAGCAATAAACGACCTAAACTCCGAAAAAGAAAGGAAACAGGAATACGAAATCCACGCACATGTGGACACAGCGACAAGGTCGCAAGTGCGACAAAGTGTGGACAGCTGTTGAACAAGAGACCGAGAGAACTATTAACGATATTGTCGTTCACGACACGGTGTTTAATCAGTTGCATACACACATAAACGCACACACGCGAGCATCCGAGTTAACTTGTTGACTGGAACGTAATTTTTACGTGGTACGACGATGCAGAAAGAAAACGTACACGCGGGACAATCTGTATGGACCGTCTAAAAAAAGAACGAATCCGATTCTCTGTTGAGACTATGAATATTCAAGGATCTCGGATTCTCGATTCGTATTGACCTTGCACACGAGAAAACATTTCTCTAGACATTTTACGTAACGATGAGTATTTCGTAAGGTCGAAAGTTGAGAAGAATACAGACTGTGCATTGATGATCAACTTTTTCTGGTCGCGATACTTGACGGAAGGAGTAAAGGAGTGAGATGTGAATTTGGTCAAATGAATTTTGTTGGGTGATGTTTGTGACGCGGTCGTGGTATCTTTACTAGGGGAAATTTAGCGACAAGGGAGAGAGTAAGTGGCTGATCTTTGGATGGTGGATTTGCAAATTTGGAGATTTAGGGATTTGGAGATTTGGGGATTCGCGGATTTAGGGATTTGGAGATTTGAGAGTTTGGGGATTTGGGAATTTAGGGACTAGGGAATTTAGGGCCTAGGAAATTTGGGGATTACAGAATTTGGGGACTAGGGAATTTGGGAACTAGGGAATTTGGGGACTAGAGAATTTGGAACTAGGGAATTTTGGAACTAGGGAATTTCGGAAGTAGGGAATTTGGGGACTAGGAAATTTTAGAACTAGGGGATTTGAGGAATAGGGAATTTGTAACTAGGGAATTTGGGGACTAGGGAATTTGGAACTAGAGAATTTGGAACTAGGGAATTTGGAACGAGGGTATTTGGAGACTAGGGAATTTGGGGACTAGGGGATTTGGGGACTAGGGAATTTGGGAACTAGGGAATTTGGGGACTAGGGAATTTGGAACTAGGGAATTTGGGTACTAGGGGATTTGGGGACTAGGGGATTTGGGGACTAGGGAATTTGGAACTGGGGAATTTGGAAAATAGGGAATTTTGGGACTAGGGAATTTTGGAAGTAGGGAATTTGGGGACTAGGAAATTTTAGAACTAGGGAATTTGGGGACTAGGGAATTTGGGGACTAGGGAATTTTGGAACTAGGGAATTTCGAAAGTAGGGAATTTGGGGACTAGGAAATTTTAGAACTAGGGAATTTTGGAACTAGGGTATTTGGGGACTAGGGAATTTTGGAACTAGGGAATTTCGAAAGTAGGGAATTTGGGGACTAGGAAATTTTAGAACTAGGGTATCTGGGGACTAGGGAATTTTGGAACTAGGGAATTTGGGGATTAGGGAATTTTGGAACTAGGAAATTTGGGACTTGCCATTACCCAAGTAGTCGTGGAAGTTGAAATTGCCAGTACAGTGAACTCTCACTATATTGCCAATAACCAGATCCCTTAAATAACTCTAGTCTATGTATTGAATCGGCTATCTCAAAAATAGAGTAATTTCGTAATTTTACTCGAAACAACCTAATAGAAAACATCTTTCCGTTGCGCGTTATTTCTGTAATGCGAGATTGAATACGTTGTACGTTGATCTACAGTTTATAATATCTTGCACATTCAACGTCAGAGCCTGTGTAGAAGGTCGAAAGTCGATATTAAATTACGCCGAGCACGAAGCACCGGAGTAAAAATCAAGTACAATTTTGCGAAATTGCATTGAAACCTAACAGAGAATGAACCAGATATGCCCTTGTTCTCGAAGCTAGGAAATTGCATCCATTAGCAAATTACTTTTAGTAACTTTAGACACGATCAAGTTGACTCGCAGGCAAAAGGGCCTGCGATACAAAAAGAAGTATCGTTATCAATGTTGGTCAAGGTAAAATTAACTTTGCCAGAGTTTTATCGGCAGAATACTTGCCCTTGTACGCGTTTTAAATAGGATTTCTTCGAATTAGATTCATTTGTTTTTAGAACGGTATCTTCAAGTACGGGTCTCGATTAGTGGGTTACGTGCGGATTTTTACCAGGTTACCATCTAACAAATTTCTATTAATTCTATTTCAGGTAATTCTATTTTATTACAAAAAAATGATAGTAGTTTCTTAAACGCTTTGAGAAATTAATACTGTTTAAGGGATAAGTTCTAAATCGGAGCATCATTATTTAACAACCTTAGTTCAACTAGTTTGTTTCGCTTCAATGACATTTTCCGTGTAATTAGCTTCCAAAGTGCACGGATGCATCACGATCGACGAAAGGAATTCATTGCCGGAGTAGCTCATTAACTAATGACCCGTGTTTGTCCTCGCTAATAGCCGTTCTGCTGGAACGATCACGAATTAATTGAGAAAAATCGGAGACTAAACTTTTAAGTTTCTAAACTTCTGAATTTTTTAATTTTTAAATTTCTTAATTTTTGAACTTGTTCATTTTTGAATTTCTAGTTTCCAATTTTCGTATTTCTGAGTTTTGGAATCTCTAAATTGTTTAATTTCTTAAATTTCAAAATTTATAAATCTAATAATTTTCAAAACCCTGAACTTTTGAATAGTCAAATATTTAAACCCAATATTTCCAAATCTATATATTTCAAGTTTTCAAATCTTCAAATTTCTAAATCTCAAGATAATATAACGAGAGTTTACAGTACTTTCAATTCCAAGGACTATTTATTAAAATCCCGTCGGTGGCGATATAACAAGAGGATTTGCAATCATTAATTTCATGAATTTTCTACTCCTACAGTTCTCTTGGTGGCGATATAACGAGTATATTGAATCATCAATTTCAGGAACTTCCTAATTCTACAGTTTCATTTTTGGCAATATAACGAGAGTCTATAGTACTGTCAATACCAAGGATTTCAATTTACTAAAATTCCATCGGTGGCAATATAACAAAAGAGTGTTGAATCGTTAATTTAAAAAATTTGTTACTGCTAGAGATCTATTGCTGGCGATATAACAAGAGAGTATTGACAATTTCAGGAATGTTCTACATCCACAATTTCATGGGTGGCAATATAACAAGAGTCTACAAAATTGACAACATCAAAAATTTCCTACTCTAACAGTTACATCGCTGGCAATATAACAAGAGACCGTATTATGAATTCCAAATATTTCCAACTACTATAACTCACTCCTAACATAAATGGCAATATACCAAGAGTTCTCAATATTACCAATTTCAACAGTCCACTCCTACACATTCCCTAAAAGCAATAAAATTCGCTATATTCCCAACTGCAACTACCTTCCACAGTCCCATAAATGGCAATATAAGAAAAATCTAGTATATCCAACGTTTGACTGCATTCTAACAGTTGTCCGTGACGCTGCATGTTTGCAACCAGTTGAAAGCATGCTACCGTAATCGGAAGGAGTTCAATCTATTCAGTGGTCGTGTAGCAATTCCCGGCAAAAAAAGGATCGACTGATCTCGAAGGACACGCGAAGTAAGTACGCTCGTGACTGTGCTCTCGGCAAGATCGCTTTTCATCCTCGAGTATCGTTTGTCGTCTGCCAGACGGAATCTTGCGGATCTGGTTTGAGAGGATAGTATCACGAGCCCGATAACGTTTGCGTCTCGTGTGTTACACCAATTTCCGTGTTGCCATCGACGTCGAAATAGCACAAAGAAATCCTAGGGGATTCGACATTCCGATTACACTTCTATAGACGTACTATCTCGATGTTGCGATGCGTTCATGTTCGTTGCAATTTTCAGCTCAACTAGGAACATATACTACATCTAGGGATATAGGGATTTCGAGATACAGCGATTTCCGTTTTTTGGGATCTAGGGATTTCAGAATCAAGGGATTTAGGAATTTGGGTATCTAAGGATTTTGGGTTCTAGGTATTTCTAGGGATATGGGGATCTAGGGATATGGGGATCTAGGGATTTGGGGATCTAGGGATTTGGGGATCTAGGGATATGGGGATCTAGGAATTTGGGGTTCTAGGGATTTGGGGTTCTAGATATTTCGGGAATCTAGGGATTTGGGAATTTAGGGATCTAGGGATTTGGGAATTTAGGGATCTAGGGATTTGGGGAGCTAGGGATTTGGGGATCTAGGGATTTGGGGATCTAGGGATTTGGGGATCTAGGAATTTGGGGTTCTAGGGATTTAGGGTTCTAGGGATTTGGGGTTCTAGGTATTTCGGGAATCTAGGGATTTGGGAACTTAGGGATTTGGGAACTTAGGGATTTGGGGACTTAGGGATTTGGGAACTTAGGGATTTGGGAACTTAGGGATTTGGGAACTTAGGGATTTGGGAACTTAGGGATTTGGGAAGATTTGGGAATCTAAGGATTTGGGAATCTAGGGATTTGGGAATCTAGAGATTTGGGAATCGAAGGATTTGGGAATCTAGGGACTTGGGAATTTAGGGATTTGGGAATCTAAGGATTTGAGAATCTAGAGACTTGGGGATCTAGGGATTTTGAGGTCCAGGGATTTTGGACTATGTTGACTTCGAGATATATGAATCTAAGGATATCACGGATTTCTAGACCTAGAAAATATAGGCATAAGTATCATGGGATATCTATCTCTAGGAGCATAAGAATGCTAGGGATATATGTTTCTAGCGATATCTAGGAACCTAACGATATAAAGACATAAGTGCCTAAGCAGAGAGATCTACAAATCTCATTATTAAAATTTGATAATTTACACAATTAGAAAAAGAAGAGATTAGTAACGATTTACGTTGAACATGAGAGTTCGCTCAAGACACTTATTTGTTTTTTAATAAACGATACGTTACCCTTTGATGTTACGGCTAACTGCCTCACCGAATGGCTGAGCGCTAAAAGCTTCCGCCATAAACCTTCGCCAATTTAAGTTTCATACGTCGTTAGTCTTAAAAGCTTAGTTCTCAAGGCTGAGCTCGAAAGCTCCGAGGACAGAAGCTTTGCATGCACACACATCGCCACCGCAATCGAGCCGAGTGCAAGGGTTAATTATTCAGAGGCAATCAGTCGATTCGGTTGGTCCACGGATTGTAGCGTTCCGTGATTGCTCGGCACAGTTGGTCGATTATCAGCAAAATTGTGCGTATCGGGGCTTAATTGAACAGCCTTATTCGCACGGCTGCCACCTTATCAACTATGCGAACCGCAAACCGCGAAAAGCACGATGTCGCTTGTCGATAGTCCACCATCGGACGTTATTGAATTCGACGTTCGCTAATAATCGAACGGTAATTGCAACGGAAACGGTGCAATTAGTGCAAGGTGCACCGCGGAAACCCTAAGAGCAAATTATACGGATACATTGAAATTACTTGGGCAAACGGGAAATTTGTGGGGAGGGTTGTAGGAATTATTGGGGCACTTGAATTTTATTGTTTATGGATTTTTAGGTTGGGTTCTAGATTTTTAGGATTCTAGGTTTTGGGATTCCACGATTTGGTAAGTAGTTAATTTTTAAATTTTTAGATTTTAGAGGTATGGATATTTGGGGATTTGGGGATTTGGGGATTTGGGGATTTGAGGATATGGGAATTTGACGATTTGGGAATTTGGGAATTTGGGAATTTGGGGATTTGACGATTTGGGGATTTGGCGATTTGGGGATTTGGCGATTTGGGGATTTGGGAATTTGGGAATTTGACGATTTGGGAATTTGACGATTTGGGAATTTGACGATTTGGAGATTTGACGATTTGGGGATTTGACGATTTGGGGATTTGGCGATTTGGGGATTTGACGATTTGGGAATTTGGGAATTTGGGAATTTGGGAATTTGGGAATTTGGGAATTTGGGAATTTGGGAATTTGGGAATTTGGGAATTTGGGAATTTGGGAATTTGGGAATTTGGGAATTTGGGAATTTGGGAATTTGGGAATTTGGGAATTTGGGAATATGGGAATTTGGGAATTTGGGGATTTGACGATTTGGGAATTTGACGATTTGGGAATTTGGCGATTTGGGAATTTGGGAATGGGAATTTGACGATTTGGGGATTTGACGATTTGGAGATTTGACGATTTGGAGATTTGACGATTTGGGGATGTGGCGATTTGGGGATTTGACGATTTGGAAATTTGACGATTTGAGAATTTAACGATTTGGGGATTTGACGATTGAGGGATTTGGAGATTTGGGAATTTGGGATTTGACGATTTGAAGATTTGGTGATTTGACAATTGGGGAATTTGACAGTTTGGGGATTTGACAATTTGAGGATTTGATAATTGGGGGAAAGTATCATAGCTATTTTTTGGCCACTCACGTCTGTTTCTTTGTACAAGATCGGAATCTCGGTGTAAACTTCAGTCGAACGATCGAACAACGAAACGACTAATCGAACCAGATAACGACTATCATCCGTTGAAAGGACGGTAGTTTTATGGACATTTTTATGGCCTACTTATTCCGACGTGTGATTACTTCAACTCTGATACATAGTACAATGGACTCTTTTTAAGATAACGTATGTACAGTTCGTTTCACACGAGTACATCGCAATGCAAAGACAATGATTTGAGAATTCGGAAATTTACGAATTTTGGAATTTGAGAATTCAACTTGAGAATTAGGAAGATTATGAATTCGGAAATTTAAGAAGTTGAAGATTCGTTTTCTAATTTGAGAGTGTGGAAATTTGAGTATTCAAGAATTTCACAAAGTGGAAATTTGTAAACTTGAAAATTAGAGAATTTGAGAGCTTGAGAGTTTGAAAATTTGAGAATTCAGAAATTTCACAAAGTGGAAATTTGAAGACTTGAAAATTTGAGAATTTGAGAGCTTCAGAGTTTGGAAATTTGAGAAATTAGAAATTTCATAAAGTGGAAATTTGAAAACTTCAAAATTTGAGAGATTGAAAACTTGAGAATTTGGAAATTTGAGAATTCAGAAATTTCACAAAGTGGAAATTTGAGAATTTGAGAACTTGAGAGTTTGGAAATTTGAGAATTCAGAAATTTCACAAGGTGGAAATTTGAAAACTTGAAAATTTGAGAATTTGAGAGCTTGAGAGTTTGGAAATTTGAGAATTCAAGAATTTCACAAAGTGGAAATTTGAAAACTTGAAAATTTGAGAATTTGAGAGCTTGATAGTTTGGAAATTTGAGAATTTAGAAATTCCACAATTTAGAAATTTGAAAACTTGAAAATTAAAGAATTTGAGAGCTTCAGACATTGGAAATTTGAGAATTCAGAAATTTCACAAGGTAGAAATTTGAAAACTTAAAAATTTTTAAATTTGAGAATTTGAAAGTATGTAAATTAGTGGATTTTGGAATTTTGGAAGCATGTAATGAAATCAGAGAGCAGACCGTTTGATCAGCTCGGGCAAGTTGAAATATTATCACCGGTGGAAGCAACAGTCAGCACTTTAGTCGCAGCATCAGCTAACGACTGCCAGTAGGAGATTGCGCGAACAACGCTCGAAATCTTTCACGCTATCGTGAGAAACATATGTTGATAATATCATTGTTCGCGAACGATCGAGAATTGCATCTAATTTAACTCTTCCAAATATTCCTTCTACAACAACTTATCAATAAAAATGTGAATGCACTTTTTCGAATATTTTCTTCTCTATTAACTTCACGAAACTCCTCAAAAGAATACAAAAAAAAATTTAACTAAATCTTCCATCATTTCTTATAAATATAATCACAAATTGAATCTTCCATCTCTGAATAGACTTCATTTTTTTTTAAATTTAATAAAGAATATGAAATTGAAATTCATTTCATGAATAGTTGAGCAAATATTCATGGAACAAGATACTCTAAATTTTCTCTTTCGAAATAACTGATTAAATAAAATTTATAGCATTCATCAATGACCTCCAGAGTGGGTAGGGTGTTAAAAATAAAATGAGACTATCGTGAAATCCTTGATGTACCTTCTCTCACAAAAAATTTATTACCGTTCACGATACAGCTCCCTTGGTAGCATACTTCTGTAAACGTTATTTTATCGTACCCTTAAGACGTCGGTTGTTATGGGGGTCACCGGTGCTCGACGCTACGAACCATTTATTCGAACAGTTGTAAGCATACGTTTTCGCTAAACGAATGTTCGTTGTTCTTTAATCTCGACGAGATTCGAAGGTAAAATAAATGGGAGGTTAAATTTTGACGGAGGGAATAATGAGTGTTTTAGTGTGAAGTTATTTGGTGTGGAGTTATTTAGTAGGAAGTTATTTGGTTTGGGGAGTTAAACAGGGTGGAGTTATTTAGTGTGAAGTTATTTGGTGTGGAGTTGCTTGGCAGGAAGTTATTTGTAGTGGGGAGTTATGTAGTGTGGAGTTATTTAGGAGGAAGTTATTTGATGTGGAGTTATTTAGTGTAGAGTTATTTACGAGGAAGTTATGTGTAGTGGGGAGTTATTTAGGAGGAAGTTATCTGTAGTGAGGAGTTATTTAGGAGGACGTTATCTGTAGTGGGGAATTATGTAGTGTGGAGTTACTTAATATGATGTTATTTAGTGTTGAGTTATTTAGTGGAAAGTTATATGTAGTGGGAAGTTATACAGTGTGGATTTATTTAGTGTGAAGTTACTCATAGTGTGGAATTATTTAGCAGGAAGTTGTCTGTAGTGGGAAGTTATATAGTGTAGAGTTATTTAGTGCAAAGTTATTCATAGAGTTGAGTTAATTAGTGTACAGTTGGGTTAGTGTAAAATTATCCACAGTGTGGAGTTAGATAAGTGTGAATTTATCTGTCGTGTGGAGTTATTTAGTATGAAATTACCCATAGTGTGGAATTATGTATTGTGAAGTTATCCATAGCGTGGAATTATTTAATGTAAAATAATCTATAATATAGAGTTATTTAGTGTAAAATTATCCACAGTGTGGAGTTAGATAAGTGTGAATTTATCTGTCGTATGGAGTTATTTAGTATGAAGTTATCCATAGTGTGAAGGTATTTTAAAATGAAGAAAGTAATTTTATTAAAAGCAATAGAACAAACGACTAAACAATACATTTACCAAAAATCCTATAACATCATACGAATAATTTTTTACACGATGGTGTCAAATAATAAATCATCAATCTAGTCAAAAATGACTAGATATAATTAATTATTTATTGTTATTGTTTCCTCCGTCCACAACTTAATCTGCATTATGTTATCGATACATGTTACACTACGAAAATTAACTAATTCCGAACCTAATTAAACGAGATGAGATCTTTTCACTCTCCCCGGTTGTCTAGACATTTTTAAAAGCTTTTCCGGCCGAACTACTCGCTCGTATAATTTGCCCGCTTTTTTTTACCCTTTTTTTTTCGAGTTGCCCGATCTACCGAGCATAATGTGCCGCGTGCATTCATTTTTTCGGGGCTGTTAAACTTTTCTCACCGCGACGATGCCAATCGTTAAAAAAATATGCGTTTTTGCAGTTGTCTTTGCATTGACGTGAGATGTTGCTGCAAGTGTCGTTGCTTTTTGCTTGGAACAACTCGATTTGTATGCGATACGTGCATTTACTGATAACTCATTGTTTCGGTATTCATTTTGCTGACGGAATAATTTATCTTTCAGTAAAAAATAATGTTCTTTTACATTACAAATTCGTTCTTCTTTATTATCACAATGGGAGATGTTGAGAACGGTACACAGTTTGATTGAAAAGGCAACCAAAAGAATTTTTCACCTCGTTGATACTAACAGTGCTAGTTTGTTATTTTTATGTTACTAGGTTACTACGTCCTTCGATGTTTAGATATCTATATCCCTAGATTCTAATAGATCAGATTACTAGATCGCGATATCTCTAGGGTTCGAAGTTTACAGGTTCCAAGATCACCAGATCTCAGTACTCGTAGGTTGAAATATAACTAGATTCAAATGACACGATGTTCCAAAGTCCCTAGATTCCAATAACCACAGACTCGAATATTCCTAGATTCCAATGTCCCTAGACTTAAATATCTCTAGATTCTAACATTCTTAGATCCAAATTTCCTTAGATCCCAATATCCCCCAGATCCCAAACTCTCCTAGAACCTAATATTCCCTAGATCCCAAACTCCCCTAGATCTCAATATTTCCTAGATCCCAATTTCCTTAGATCCCAATTTCCTTAGATCCCAATATCCCCTAGATCCCAATATTCCCTAGATCCCAAACTCCCATAGATCCCAATATTCCCTAGATCCCAAACTCCCCTAGATCTCAATATTTCCTAGATCCCAATTTCCTTAGATCCCAATATCCTTAGATCCCAAACTCCCCTAGATCCCAATATTCCCTAGATCCCAAACTCCCCTAGATCCTAATATTCCCTAGATCCCAATTTCCTTAGATCCCAAACTCCCCTAGATCCCAATATCCCCTAGATCCTAATATCCCTTAGATCCCAATATTCCCTAGATTCCTAAATCCCCTAAATCCCAATATCCCTTAGATTCCAGTTTCCCCTAGACCCTCATATCCCTAGATCCCAAAATACAGATGTCCCGAAATTCAAATATCCCTAGATCTCGATATCCCTAGCTCGCGTTATTCCCACTCAGCAGTATTATTAGATCGCAATATCCCTAGATTATATCTCACTCATTATCAAGTAAAAAAATAGCCATTATTAACATCACTCAACTAACATTTGCATAAAGCTATCAATACCTTTTGTATTTTCCAATTATCCAACCTATTTAGCATAGTTTAAAATAATCAAATAGTGTCATCTCGCATAATGTTCCTATCATTAAACTAATGAACATCCATCGACTAAAAAGTACAGGTTACCGAGTATATTAGGATGACTCATAGGGTATTTCGAACGATCCATATTTGAAAATGGCGGGAAACGCGATCGACGCGGTCGGGTTTCGAACGCGCGCGAGATACGAACGCGGTTCCGCGGCGATTAAACGACGCGCGCAAAAATTTCTTACGGCAGCGAGAGAAATGATTCAAGGCTATCGTCTTTCTGGCGTTATCTGTCGATGCACGAAACGAAGGAACTTTCCACGGGCCGGCTGCGGCGCGACGAAACACGTCTGCCTGTTCATCCTGCAACTTTCCAGACGGTGCAATCGCGCCCCGCCGTGAAAAACAGAACGCCGACGCGTTCAAATATGTCTGCGTGTACCAAGAATAATCGATTCGATTTACGAAGTGCAATGCAGGATTGTTTTCGACCGAACATATGCTATTTCTTAATATTTATCTCGATGACGGACATTTGACGATGTTAGAGATATCAGAGTTAATTCTAAAATTTAAACTTGACTCGAAATTAAGAAGTTGATAAATAAACAAACGATGAAACATAAATTGAACAGATTTGTTCTTTATCTTGAGGAGATTTAGTTCTAAGAAAATCACCTTGCAAATTTAATAACTTACAGTGAGAAATTTGTGAAAGAATTTGAATGTTCGAATAGCGCGGGAAATTTGAATTGCGTGAAGACAAATTTGAAAATAAAAGAAATTTTAGATAGAATAATTTGTTTTAATAAATAAAGTACAGAGTTGTGAAGATAGTTTTCAAAGTTCAAAGTGTATTTATGATCCATAAAATAAATTTAAAATTTACATTTATGTATCGTTGTTGTATAAGAAAACAATTTTGAAGAGTGAAAAAGAAAATAATGTAATTGTTGAGTGTTGCAACTTGAAATTAGAAATGACAAATTATGTTTAATTATAACTTTCATAGGTACGATAAATCTAATCTCAAACAAGAATAAATTAACACACGGAATGATTACACTGAGAGATGCTACGAATAATAATAAGTGACAGGAATGTCAGATAATATGCAGAACGAACAGTAGCTATAAATTACTTTCTAAAGAAACTACGATTACATTTCATTAACGTGAATTATCAGTGTACAAATTACGGTAATAATAAAAAAAGTGAATTTTAAATGCCACTGAAATTGCACTAACAATTCAAATTATTTTAACGGGACATTTGAAGTGAAAGAAAAATTGAACATTTTATGTGACGGTTTATTGTTTAATAATTTAGAGTAATAATTTATTTGAAAGTTATTAATAATTCAGAGAATTGCAGTTAAGCGATCAGATTGAAAAATCAGTTTTTAATACGCGTCTATGTTATGCTTCGCGTGGTTAGATATGACTGTTTCTACTGTGTTTGATTAATAGAGTAGAAACAGCCGTGACAGACACGGTAGATAATGTGAATTATTAACTACAGTATTGCGTTTTGAAACTGCAGAGAATTATATAAAAATTTCTATCACGCAGATCTTAGGTAATCAGGAAGGACATTTTTTAGATTGTGAATTCTCAAATTTTGCAATTTAGAAACTACTCACTTTCTAATTTCCCACATTCTTAAATTCCCGATTTCCTATTTCCGGAATTCCTAAATCCCAACTTTCTAATTCCCCACACTCCCAATTTCCCGCAATTTCCAGAATTCCTAAATCCCCACTTTCTAATTTCCCAAAATCCTAAGTCCCCATTTCCTAATTCCCCAAACTCCTAAATCCCCAATTTCTAATTTCCCAAATTCCTAAATCCCCACTTTCTAATTTCCAAAACTCCTAAATCCACATTTTCTAATTCCCCGAATTCCTAAATCCCCACTTCCTAATTCCCCAAATTCCTAAATCCCCACTTTCTAATTTCCCAAAATCCTAAGTCCCCATTTCCTAATTCCCCAAACTCCTAAATCCCCAACTCCCAATTTCCCGAATTCCTAAATCCCCAATTTTTAATTCCCCATATTTCCCAAATTCCTAAATCCCCAATTTCTAATTTCCCAAATTCCTAAATCCCCACTTTCTAATTCCCCACATTCCTAACTCCGCACATTCCTAACTCCCCACTTTCTAATTTCCCAAACTCCCAATTTCCCAATTTCTAATTTCCCAAATTCCTAAATCCCCAACTCCCAATTTCCCGAATTCCTAAGTCCCCACTTTCTAATTTCCCAAACTCCTAAGTCCCCATTTTCTAATTCCCCAAACTCCTAAATCCCCAATTCCCAATTTCCCAAATTCCTAAATCCCCACTTTCTAATTCCCCACACTCCCAAATCCCCACTTTCTAATTCCCCAAATTCCTAAATCCCCACTTTCTAATATCCCACACTCCCAATTCCCTAATTTCCAATTTCCCAAATTCCTAAATTCTCAAACTTCCTAAACCCCCGAATTCCCAAATATCCAAATTTCCAAATCCCCAAATCCCCACCCTCCAAAATCCCAAACATCCTACCCGCCAAACAAAAAAACTCTCCCAATCCCGCCACCCAGCAAAAACCCTCGACCGTAAACAGTAGAAGTCTCCAATCACCTCAAAACATAACATCGTCGAGTCAAGTTTAGAACAGCAAAGGAACAAAGGAACGAGCGGAATCAAACGAGACAACGAAGAAAGCGCAGGTCCACAGAGGATGGTTGTCAGGTGTTTTGGACAGGTACCGGATAAGAGGTTCAGAAAGAGAAAGACGCCCGATTGAATACGGGAACACCGGCGAACAAACGTTGCGGTAGGACGAGAGGTTGTGGTAGGACCTTGAACCTGTTGCGCAACGAGAAACCACTCGGATTTAACCGGAACCGAGGCTCGATTCATGGAAAAACATATTGCGATGCATTATAGATACTTGCAATCAACTACTTCATCATTATCTCATCGTTTTGATTCTTTTGCACGCGATAACACGTAAACAGTGTGTCACGAAACGTTTCTTCGAAAAGACTGAATAATTGAAGCTTTGTTTTTAATTATATGGAAGACTTTTTGTTTATAAATCGGAATTCAATTTTATATCATGTTGTAAGCACTGAATTTTTTTTTCATGAGATTTTAAATAAGATTTGATAGATAGATTTGATAGATAGATTTGATATGGTAGATTTTGCATACTACACAAGGAATGACGCACCGGGTGCGTTGCGTATAATACAGTGCGCGACGCACGAGGTGCGTCATATATTATATAAGGTATGACACACAAGGTGCGTCGTATATTGTACAAGGTATCACATATAAACTGTGTTGCATATTATACAAAATATTAAGTATTATATGCGTCTCATGTTATACTAGATATGACACATCAGGTGCGTCACATATTATATAATGTATGACACACTAGGTGCGTCGCATATTATACAAGACATCACACATATAGTGTGTCGCATATTATACAAGATATTACGTACTAAATGCGTCTCATGTTATACTAGAGATGACACACCGGGTGTGTCACATATCATATAATGTATGACACACAAGATGCGTCGCATATCATATAATGTATGACACACAAGGTACGTCGTATATTATACAAGACATCACACATATAGTGTGTCGCATATTATACAAGATATTACGTGTACTAAATGCGTCTCATGTTATACTAAAGATGACACACCGTGTGCGTCACATATTATGTAATATATGACACACTAGGTGCGTCGTATGTTATACAAGACATCACACATATAGTGTGTCGCATATT
Source organism: Megachile rotundata (assembly GCF_000220905.1). Taxonomy (NCBI): domain Eukaryota; kingdom Metazoa; phylum Arthropoda; class Insecta; order Hymenoptera; family Megachilidae; genus Megachile; species Megachile rotundata. The sequence continues at coordinate 2,867,183 of NW_003797147.1, read as the reverse complement.
GTACAAGATATTACGTGTACTAAATGCGTCTCATGTTATACTAGAGATGACACACCGTGTGTGTCACATATTATATAATGTATGACACACAAGGTGCGTCGCATATCATATAATGTATGACACACAAGGTGCGTCGCATATTATACAAGACATCACACATATAGTGTGTCGCATATTATACAAGATATTACGTGTACTAAATGCGTCTCATGTTATACTAAAGATGACACACCGTGTGTGTCACATATCATACAAGGCATGACGCACCGGGTGCGTCGTATAATGTACAAAACATCACACATACAGTATGTTGCATATTATACAAGAATCCAAAAAATTGTACACTAATCAACACTAAAGTCTAAAAGGACCGTATAAAAATCTTCCATTAAAATAATATCCAAGCAAAGAAAAAGTAATATCCATTAAACCGAAGAAAAAACGAAACAACATTCAAGGCAAGAGTTCAATTAAGTCTTATCCGCGCAGCGTTACCGTGATAAATTAGTTTCAAGGTAAAAAGCATGAATAAAGGCGTCGTAAGAAAGTACACAACGGTAGAAATACAGGAACAACTGCAAATAAAAGTGATTAAATTTCCGCCAACTCGATGCACTTAGCCTCGACAATCGTCGCGCTATATCGCTGGGTCGGTAACTAATAAAGCCTTCCAAGTTTTTCCTATTGTTGTTGACAAAGTTTCTGCATCGAACGAATGACGTAATCGCGACTGCCGTTCGAAGGCAACGACGATCGCAATGTCCTATGTAGAGGACAATCGCGAGGTGAATGGCGTCATCGATGCTTCTTCGGAGAGCTATGTTAGGTTGATTTTTTGCGTTGAACATCGATATTTTTGCTTGTTTGACATATTTTTGATGGTGAGTTTGAGGGGTGAGGGGTTAGTTGTGAAAGGTGGGAAGGGGATTTAATATAGGGATGGGAGATGGAAAAAGATAAAAAGGTGAAGAGATGAAGAGATGGAGAGATGGGGGATCAGAGGTAGACGCTGATGTGCTCAGAGGAATGGGTTGTGATAATATATGGAAGTTTCAAGCTGTTTTTTGTTTTCTTCAATAAAACTTATTAATTTATAGGTTTCTGAGAGTTTTTCATTTATATATACATATGTGAAATTAGGGAAATTATTTAGTAATTTAGAAATTTTGCAATTTGGGAATTTGGAAATGTAATGAGATGTTTGGAGAGTTAGGAAATTGAGGATTTGGATGTTTAGCATTTGGATATTTAGGAATTTGACAATTTTGGAATTTGGTCATTTAGAAATTGAGGGAGTGGGGATTTGAGGATTTAGGAATTGGGAATTTAGGGATTTGGAGATTTAGAAATTTGGGAATTTGGTAATTGGTGAATTTAGGAATTAGGGAATTTAGAAATTGGGGAATTTAGGAATTGGGGAATTTAGGAATTGGGGAATTTAGGAACTGAGAAATTAAAAATTGGGAATTTAGGAGTTTGGGGAATCAGAGAGTGGGGAGTTAGGAATTTGGGGAATTAGAAAGTGGGGAGTTAGGAATTTGGGGAATTAGAAAGTGGGGATTTAGGAGTTTTGGAAATTAGAAAATGGGGATTTAGGAATTTGGGGAATTAGAAAGTGGGGAGTTAGGAATTTGGGGAATTAGAAAGTGGGGATTTAGGAGTTTTGGAAATTAGAAAATGGGGATTTAGGAGTTTGGGGAATTAGAAAGTGGGGAGTTAGAAATTTGGGGAATTAGAAAGTGGGGATTTAGGAATTCTGGAAATTGGAAATTGGGGATTTAGGAGTTTGGGGAATTAGAAAGTGGGGAGTTAGAAATTTGGGGAATTAGAAAGTGGGGATTTAGGAATTCTGGAAATTGGAAATTGGGGATTTAAGAATTTGGGGAATTAGAAAGTGGAGATTTAGGAATTCGAAAAACTGAAAATTGGAGATTTTATAATTTAGAAATTTTGAAATTTCCAAATGTGAGAAGTTAGAATATAAGAATTTGTTAATATACTATTTCCATAATTTAGAAATTTTGAAACTTGAAAAGTTTTAATTTACCACCTTGGTAATTTAAAAATATAAAATTTGAGAAGTTAAAAATTTAAAAATTAAAATACTAAAAATGAGTCAACTTACTAACAGTAAACTTGAAAATTCAGAAATTAAAAAATTTAAATAAAAAAATAATAAAAACGAAGAAATTCAAAAATTTTACTAAACCAAAAACTTGTGAAATCTCCAACTCAAAACTTATCTAAACATAACATTGTCTAAATTACCAAATGAATAAATGGAAAGCACATCAATACCCAGGGGGCGCAGTTGCACAGAGCCGACATATCAGACGCCCGACTGTAAACATCGACGAAAGCGATCGTCCTGATAATCCGGTATCAAGTTTATATATTATTGACAAAGTGATAAGGGAAACGTTAGCGACAACATTTTTCGTGATTATTGCAACCGTGTACGTAGATAATAATAGTATCGTGAGTCTATCAGGTATCGATATCTGATAAGTAGCTTGGACGCGACAAAGAGCCTGACCATCGTTAACACCCTGATACGTATCTCTCCTTTTCTTTTACTGTTAATTAAAACGCGTATCTGAAATGACTTTTCGCGATCGTATTCGGTGAACTGTAAACAATACTTTGTTGTTGAAAGCTGGTTGCAATTAACGTTGCTTACGAAGCTGAACCGTTATCGATAACCATATGCCAGTCATATCAGTTTACGTACCTACGTGCAAATATTAATAATCCTTCGTTAAATAATGGCGAATACGAAGTGCGTTTGGGTGTTTAGAAATGTGGAAGTTTAAAAGATATGATTTTTTATATATTTAAATTTGAGTATGGACTTGTCTTAACGCATTGCACTTCTTAATTTCTATTAGATATCAACTACTTTATGCATATGCGTCGCGTATGATAGAAAGCGCGACGCACCAGCATTGCACTTCTTAATTTCTATTAGATATCAACTACTTTATGCATATGCGTCACATATAATACAGGGCGCGACGCACCAGATGCGTCACATACAATATAGTGGGCGACGCACTAGATGCGTCACATATAATACAGAGCGCGACGCACTCAAATTTCCACCTTCGCAAATTTCCACCTCCTACTAGATGCGTCACATATAATACAGTGCGCGACGCACCAGATGCGTCACATATAATACAGTGGGCGACGCACCAGATGCGTCACATATAATACAGAGCGCGACGCACTAGATGCGTCACATATAATAAAGTACGCGACGCACCAGATGCGTCTTACCTAACCTTATCATATAAGGTATGACGCACAAGGTGCGTCGTATATTCTACAAGGCATCACACATATAATGTGTCGCATATTATACATAATATTACATATTAAATAAGTTCCACGTTATACAAGATATGACACACCAGGTGCGTCACATATCATATAAGGTATGACGCATAAGGTGCGTCGTATATTGTAGAAGGCATTACACATATAATGTGCCGCATATTATATAAGATACTATTTATTAAATGCGTCACATGCTATACTAGATATGACACACCAGGTGCGTCGCATATCATATAAGGTATGACGCACCATATGCGTCGTATACTTTATATACAAAATAGATCAAAAAGGGATCCTATAGAAATTTGGAATTTGAATAATTTGGAGTATAGATAATTTAGAATTTGGGAAATTTGGGATTTGGAAAATTTAGAATCTGGAAAATTGGGAAATTCGTAATTTGGAAAACTTGAAATCTGGAAAATTTGGTAATTCGTAATTTGCGAAATTTGGAATTTGGGAAAATTGAAATTTGGAAAATTTGGAATTTGTAAAATTCGTAATTTGAAAAATTCGTAATTTGGAAAATTTGTAATCTAAAAAAATTGAAATCTGGAAAATTTGTAATTTGTAAAATTCCTAATTTGCAAAATTTCGAATACGAAAAAATTGAAATATGGACAATTTGCAATTTGGAAAATTCCTAATTTGCAAAATTTCGAATAGGAAAAAATTGAAATCTGGAAAATTTGCAATTTGGAAAATTCCTAATTTGCAAAGTTTCGAATACGAAAAAAATAAGAATATTACAACTTCAGAATTTGTATATAAAGAAATTACTATAAATGAAATAGTTCCCCTATTTGTTATTACATAATTGTATAAAGAACGATTTGCAATTCATGATTAATAGAAATTTCAATGAACTTCGAACACATCGGCTAGATAATTTCATACGTCGCATGAATAAGCTGATCGAGTGTCTATCGTTGACGCGATCGCGATCGGTTGAAGTTCACGGATAAATTTGTATATTGCCATGGTCGTGGTTGGCAGTTGCAACAATGTATGTAATGTGTCGACGAATATGCATCGCAACATGGCTAACCTCCAACTCTTTTGATTCCACTTTGAAAATGACGTCGGATCGCGTGATTCTGCAATTCTGTTGAAAATGTTTTTCCAATGTTCTAATTATACTATATTTCCCTTGTTCTTCCGATACATACTGTTCATACGTTTTCCATACAATTCCCTAGGAATATTAACGTCTTAAGAATTAAGTCTCATAAGAAATTATTCAACATAATGTCTTCCTTCAGCTAAATGGTAATATAACGAGAGGAGGACTTAATAACTCAAAAACTTAATAAATCCAAGATTATAAATAACAGAAATTTAAATATTTTTCAAGGAATAATTTTTAAAATTTTTAAATCATTCAAACTCCAAATTTTTAATTTCTTGAATTCTAATATTTTCAAAAATTTTAAAATACTATAGAAGTTTGTGGACTATGCAATGCATGACGCACGAGGTGCGTCACAGATCATACAAGGTATGACGCACGAAATGCGTCGCATACTACATAAGAAACGCATCATGTGTACACACAAAATGATGCACCAGGTGCGTCACATATAATACAGTGTATGACACACCAGGTGCGTCACATATCATATAAGGTGTGACGCACCAGGTGCGTCGTATATTGTACAAGGCATCATACATGCAGTGAGTTGCAATATTATATAAAATATGACATATCAGGTGCGTCACACATTATATTATATATGACACACCAGGTGCGTCACATGCTATAGAAGCCATGACGCACCAGGTGCGTCGCGAATTGCATTACGCAAGAAACAACGCGCAAGATGCGTCGCGCGGACTAAAATGCGTCAATTGCCGTCGAATCTTGTTTGTTTCAAGTTTCTTTATTCGTCCAAATTCTTTCTCGTTGTTTTTCTTCAATTTTTCTTGTCTTTTTCGCTATCAGCTTGTCCTCGACCGTGCAGGAATGCATAGTAACGAGTGGTTCTCGACTAAAATAGTACGTGATGGCATTCGACAACTGTTTACACGAGTGCCGGTAAAAAATTCCATGTATATGAAGAAAACGAACGTACGAAACAATAAAAACCATCGATAAATAACGGCGATAACAAATGGAGAACAGGAAAACGTTGCGCATTCGATGGACTCCGATACACAACGTTTTATTCTTCTCTCGAGGATGACTCTTTGTGACGCGGTTTCATTTATGCAACAAAGTTCCATCAAACAATTCCGCTAATTGCATCGTTCGCGGAACCGAACTCTCGTTGAATAATATTTCTAGTTGAAGAGCGGCAATTTTCTTGGCAAATGTGAGCACGATTTTGTGAAGGAGATTCGAAGGGTCGAGTGGGTATTTGGCTTGGGTAATGCTTCTTAATGAATGGAGGTTAGGCTAGGTTAAGTAGGTTTTTGTATTTTTAATAGGCTTTTTTGTTATTGGTGTAGAGGGGTTTGAGAGAAGATGACTATGTCGTTTGAAATTTTCAATTTTCTAATTCCTATTTTCGTAAATTTCCAAATCTTCAAATTTTCCATTTTCTAATTTTCCAAATTTCCCATCTTTCCCTTTTCCAACTTTCCCAATTTCCCCATTTTCTCATTTTCCAAATTTCCAAATTTCCAAATTTCCAAACCTCCAATTTTCCAAATTTAAATTCTCAAATTTCCCCCTTCCCAAATTTCCACGTTCTCAAACTTCCACCTTCACAAATTTCCACCTTCTCAAATTTCGAACCTCTCAAATTTCCATCCTCTCAAATTTCTACCGTCTCAAATTTCCAATCTCTCAAATCTCCACCTTCTCAAATTTCCACCTTCTCACATTTCCACCGTCTCAAATTTCCACCTTCTCAAATTTCCACCGTCTCAAATTTCCACCTACACAAATTTCCACCTTCTCAAATTTCCACCTTCTCAAATTTCCACCTTCTCAAATTTCCACCGTCTCAAATTTCCACCTGCACAAATTTCCACCTTCTCAAATTTCCACCTTCTCAAATTTCCACCTTCTCAAATTTCCACCTTCTCAAATTTCCACCTTCTCAAATTTCCACCTTCTCAAATTTCCACCTTCTCAAATTTCCACCTTCTCAAATTTCCACCTTCTCAAATTTCCAACCTCTCAAATTTCCAATCTCTCAAACTTCTGAACTCTCAAATTTTCACCTTCTCAAATTTCCAAATTTTCCATTTTCCAATTTTCCAATTTTCCAATTTTCCAATTTCCAAATTTCCAAGTTTCCAATTCTTAAAATCTCAAATTCCTATTTTCCTAAATTTCCAAATACTCAAATTCTCAAACTCCTAAATTCCTAAATTTCCAAATACTCAAATTCTTAAATTCCTAATTTCCTAATTTCCTAATTTCCTAACTTCCTAATTTCCTAATTTCCTAATTTCCTAATTTCCTAAATTTCTAAATTTCAAAACCTCCCTTTCTCAAATTCCTAACTTCCCAAAAATCAAAATTTCGAAAGCCCCAAATTCCTACTACCCAAAACTTCAAAATACCCAAACTCAATAACAAAGTAATCAAATAATTCCCCAAATCAATGCACTAACATGATCACCTATAACTTCATCCCTAAAAAAACACAAATATTTCCTCCATAAGCCAAAAAATATTACCACCGCAAAAAAGGAAGTTTCCAAAGTTCAAGGTACGGTTGCAACCAGAAATTAATTGCCCACTTATGTCTTGACACCGTCAAGGTTTTCTAATGGCACCTTATTGTTCAAACGATGAAAAAATTATCGTTTGAATACAGAAAGAATGAATAAAATAGCTTTTAATTATCGTATAACATTGTTTAACTAGAAGGAAGACATTTGAACGCGAAGTTAGCTAACTTCACGTTCGTAACGTACGATGTTAATTATGCATTCTAGAAAAAAAAAGGAAAACAGATGAACGTCATATAATGCTAATGCAGCAACCTAATCAAGCAACTTATTAACACTGAGCTACAATGTTTGCTGCACGTGATCGCAAATTATTCCTCTTTTCTAACGCGATATGCAACTTTGTCCTCAACAGTTATTTGCGCAGAAGGTACGAGGCTTTATGCCGAGTACACACCGCAATTTATGTTGCGAGTTTGAGGTGAAGTTTTGGTGCGGTGGTGTAATTGTGTTTTGAGTGGAAGTGGGGTGGGTTTGTTTTTGTTAGGAGGACGGTTTTGGGAGTTTTGGGAGGTTGGGAGTTTGGGAGTTTTGGGATTTTTGGAGTGTGGGATTTTTGGGAGTTTGGGATTTTGCAAGTTTGGGATTTTGGGAGATTGGGATTTTGGGAGATTGGGATTTTGGGAGATTGGGATTTTGGGAGATTGGGATTTTGGGAGATTGGGATTTTGGGAGATTGGGATTTTGGGAGATTGGGATTTTGGGAGATTGGGATTTTGGGAGATTGGGATTTTGGGAGATTGGGATTTTGGGAGATTGGGATTTTGGGAGATTGGGATTTTGGGAGATTGGGATTTTGGGAGATTGGGATTTTGGGAGATTGGGATTTTGGGAGATTGGGATTTTGGGAGATTGGGATTTTGGGAGATTGGGATTTTGGGAGATTGGGATTTTGGGAGATTGGGATTTTGGGAGATTGGGATTTTGGGAGATTGGGATTTTGGGAGATTGGGATTTTGGGAGATTGGGATTTTGGGAGATTGGGATTTTGGGAGATTGGGATTTTGGGAGATTGGGATTTTGGGAGATTGGGATTTTGGGAGATTGGGATTTTGGGAGATTGGGATTTTGGGAGATTGGGATTTTGGGAGATTGGGATTTTGGGAGATTGGGATTTTGGGAGATTGGGATTTTGGGAGATTGGGATTTTGGGAGATTGGGATTTTGGGAGATTGGGATTTTGGGAGATTGGGATTTTGGGAGATTGGGATTTTGGGAGATTGGGATTTTGGGAGATTGGGATTTTGGGAGATTGGGATTTTGGGAGATTGGGATTTTGGGAGATTGGGATTTTGGGAGATTGAGATTTTGGGAGATTGGGATTTTGGGAGATTGGGATTTTGGGATCTTAGAATTTTGAGATTTTGGGATTTTTGGAGTGTGGGTTTTTGGGATTTTGGAAGTTTGGGATTCCGGGAGTTGGGGAGATTGGGATTTTTGGAGTGTGGAGAATTTTGGGATTTTGGGATCTTGGGATTTTTGCAGTGTGGGATTTTGCGAGTTTGGGATTTTGGGATTTTGGGAATTCGGGAGTTTGGGATGTTGATATCTTGGGAGTTTGGAATTTTGGGATTTTGGGAATTTGGGATTTTGCAATTTTTTAAATTCAGAAAATTCAAATATTGAAACTTTAAAATTTTGTAATGTGAGAAATTTAGAAATTGGGGGTTTTCCACTCTAAGATATGTCAATTTTGGAATTTTTGAACTTCTGGGATTTGGAAATTTAGAAATCAAAGGGTTCAAATTGTAGAGTGTCAATCTTTCAAATTTTTGAATTTTCAAATTTTAATTGTTTATATTATAAAGGAAATGACGCACCAAGTGTGTCAGATACTATAAAGGGAATGACGCACCAGGTACGACACTAAAATTTCTCTAAGTTCCTAAAGTTCTTAAAATTCTCAGTCCTCAAAATGCATAAAATTCTTAAAATTCTCAGTCCTTGAAGTTGTCAAAATTCTCAGTTCTCAACGTACTTAAAATTCTCAAAATTCTCAGTCCTCCAAGTTCGCAAAATTCTCAGTTCTCAGAATTCCTAAAATTCTCAAAATTCTCAGTCCTCCAAGTTCTCAAAATTCTCAGTTCTCAGAATTCCTAAAATTCTTAAAATTCTCAGTCCTCCAAGTTCCTAAAATTCTCAAAATTTTCAGTCCTCAAAATTCACAAATTCCTTAAAATTCTCAAAGTTCCCCAACTTATCATAAAATTAAAAATTCTTCCATCGCTACAACAAGCAAAAGCAGCACGAATAGAGTTCTCTTTATACGGCCATTATCAAACGTCCCATTCCAAGGCCATATATCAAGACTCCACCGCGTCGCGATCTCAGCCGATCTCTCCCGAAGTTCCGCTTCCTCGAGAACATTCTACAATTTGAATTCAACGCGATACGAACCACGAGAATTAATTGCATTCGATCCTAGATCCCCTTACTTCCTCCACGAAAATAATTATTTACTCCACGTTAATTTATACCGTGTTGCATCGTACAAGTATATGTTTTCTGACCAGTATATTTTACCACAAAATTGATGACTGTTCGAGAGCTGTCAGAAGATAAGAAGTGTATTTACGAGGTAGAACAACGTTACAATTAGTGATTAAAATTAGTCGTCGATCATAGTAATTAGGAATTAAATGAGAGCCTATCTTTCCTCCGATGTTTCGCTATCTAAGAAGTCATTCTATAAATATGCAAATTCGAAGGTTAGCACCGGTCTTCTCGGCGTTCGTTTTCTCGGTTGATGTTTAAACAACATTCACGCGATTTAAAGGAAAAAGAAGATTCTCTTTTTTTCGTCTCGCGCTGTGTACCCCGAACGCGCAGAAACACGGTATTTTCGACGCTTTTTGCATTTGTTGAGCATCGAAATGGATTCCTTTCCGCGAATCGAAGCGCGCACACGGATCGTCGTTTGATTGACTCGTCGACCTTACGTATCGCCGTGTTTTTCGTTTTTATTTTCGTCTCGCGTTCGCTGCGAAAAGGAATTTTAAATTCGAGGTTCTTACTAGACAGTCTGGTGTCTCGTTGCTTTTTCTACCGCGTTGACACACAGCGATACTCTCGCGCGCGCTGGATGCATAATCCTCGTATCGATTATACAGAGTCGATTCGTATCAAAGCGCGCGAAATTACTTCCTTTGCTTCTGCAGAATATTTCAATCTCTGTTGCGCTCGCTAACTTTTATTACGTTCTCGATATTATTTCTTACTTTTTACGGAAAATAATTTCAGAATTTCGTATTCATAAATTAAGTACTAAGCATTTATACTAATTTATTCTTTAGAAATGATTGAATGCGTTGTATACTAGACAAGACGCACCGTGTGCGTCAGGTACTATAAAGGGAATGACGCAACAGGTGTGTCATAAGCTGTATAAGGAATGACACATCAGGTGCGTCAGGTATTGTAAAGGAAGTGACGCAACAGGTGTGTCATACTCTGTATAAGGAATGGCACACCAGGTGCGTCAGGTACTGTAAAGGAAGTGACGCACTAGATGCATCATAAGCTGTTCAAGAAATGACACACAAGATGCGTCAGATACTGTAAAGAGAGTGACGCACTATGTGCGTCTTGTATTGTAAAGAAATGACGCACCAGGTGTGTCTTACGTTGTAAAAGAAATGACGCATCATGTGTGTCATACATTCTATAAGAAATGACGTATCAGGTGTGTTACACATTGTACAAGAAATGACGCACCATGTGCGTCGTACGTTCTACAAGAAATGACGCATCATGTGCGTCACACATTGTACAAGAAGTCACGTATCAGGTGTGTCACACATTGTACAAGAAATGACGCACCATGTGCGTCGTACGTTCTACAAGAAATGACGCATCATGTGCGTCACACAATGTATAAGAAATGACGCATCAAGTGCGTCGTAAAAAGTACAAGAAATGACGCACCAGATGCGTCGCAAACAGTACAAGAAATGACGCACCAAGTGCGTCATACATTGTGCAAGACCTGACGCACCAGATGCGTCCGTATATTATTCAAGACAAGACACACAAGGTGCGTCGTATGCTATACAGTACATGACGCACCAGATGCGTCGTATATTACCCAAAGCCACGATGCACCAATTTCGCCTTTTAACAAAGTAACAAAATATATCCCATTACACATAAAATACGAGAAGAATTTATTTACGTTTACTTAAAGGAAAAATAATGACAACAAAATGATTAAGTGGGTAATTTATTCGGTCGGTGGTTGATGAACGTTGTTAATTACGTATTCGGGGTAGAGACAGGTTCCGTTGAAAGAAACTGTCGTCTCAACCGTACAATGTATAATTTTGACGTACAATAGAAAATTGAAATGCGTTCCCGCGGTTGTTGTGCGTACGTCATGGTACAAAGTGCTGATACTTAAAATTCACGTCACGATAGCGATGCGTCCATCGGCATCTATCCACGCTTATTGATGGTTCATTCATACGTCCGACTGAACGGCACTCCAATCCGTTCGTACGCTCGGTAAACGTACAAGTATTCTGCGGATAAGGTGAAGGTTAAATCGTTCCCTTTCGCGAAAGGCAGATTTCAGAGTTTGCGTGTTCGAGGGTTTTCAATTGTGGGAATTTGGAAGTTTGAGGAGATGAAGATTCGAGATGGTGAGTTTGAGAGTCTGGGAATTTGAGAAGATGGAGGTCTGAGTTTAGTGATTGGAGAGGTCGGAAATCTGAGAAGGTGGGAATTTGAGAAGGTGGAAATCTGAGAAGGTGGAAATTTGAGAAGGTGGAAATTTGAGAAGGTGAAAATTTGAGAAGGTGGAAATTTGAGAAGGTGGAAATTTGAGAAGGTGGAAATTTGAGAAGGTGGAAATTTGAGAAGGTGGAAATTTGAGAAGGTGGAAATTTGAGAAGGTGGAAATTTGAGAAGGTGGAAATTTGAGAAGGTGGAAATTTGAGAAGGTGGAAATTTGAGAAGGTGGAAATTTGAGAAGGTGGAAATTTGAGAAGGTGGAAATTTGAGAAGGTGGAAATTTGAGAAGGTGGAAATTTGAGAAGGTGGAAATTTGAGAAGGTGGAAATTTGAGAAGGTGGAAATTTGAGAAGGTGGAAATTTGAGAAGGTGGAAATTTGAGAAGGTGGAAATTTGAGAAGGTGGAAATTTGAGAAGGTGGAAATTTGAGAAGGTGGAAATTTGAGAAGGTGGAAATTTGAGAAGGTGGAAATTTGAGAAGGTGAAAATTTGAGAAGGTGGAAATTTGAGGTGGAAATTTGAGAAGGTGGAAATTTGAGAAGGTGGAAATTTGAGAGCTCAGAAGTTTGAGAGATTGGAAATTTGAGAAGGTGGAAATTTGAGAGCTCAGAAGTTTGAGAGATTGGAAATTTGAGAAGGTGGAAATTTGAGAGCTCAGAAGTTTGAGAGATTGGAAATTTGAGAAGGTGGAAATTTGAGAGGGTGGAAATTTGAGAGGTTGGAAATTTGAGAAGGTGGAAATTTGAGACGGTGGAAATTTGAGAGGGTGGAAATTTGAGAGTTCAGAAATTTGAAAGATTGGAAATTTGAGAGGTTGGAAATTTGAGAAGGTGGAAATTTGAGAGCTCAGAAGTTTGAGAGATTGGAAATTTGAGAAGGTGGAAATTTGGAAAGGTGGAAATTTGAGAGTTCAGAAGTTTGAGAGATTGGAAATTTGAGAGCTTGGAAATTTGAGAAGATGGAAACTTGAGAATCCAAAAATCTCAGTGACGCACCAGGTGCGTCATTCCCTTCATAGTATCTGACACACCAGGTGCGTCATTCACTTTATAGTGTCTGACACACATATAAAATGTAAAATTTAACAATTCAAAAATTTATCCCTAAAATTTTCTCAACCACGATAAAAATTCATAAAAATGCTTAAAAAGAACGACTGAAACACCCGCATAAAAATGAAGAGAAATATTCGACATGTTCATCAGTAACAAAATAAAATATCAAATATTCCTTATCATTCTCTCTGACCTTTTATTTTTGCCTCGTTATTCTTTATTCGTAAGGTACACTCATCGGGAACGAGAACGACCTACGTGTTACGTATTTTTCTACATAAAAATGTTATTCTCATCGTTGACTGGTTCGACGAGTTTGATTCGTGAAAAACGTAAAAACGCGGCTCTACCCTTTGCTCTTTCCATTCAACTGGTCAGATATCTACTAACTAGAATAAAGAAACGAAATTCTTTTGCTGAACGCAACACGGTTGATCTTTATAAAGGTCGTTGCTAATTAATTTTTCATGTAAACTACGCCGTCGATCTTGAACAAGATTTTGCGAATTACGCGTAATAAACTTGAATATTCTTTCTTTGCATTGGATTCACCTTCAGACCTTATTAAACTGTTACTCTTTCTACAGAATGATAACTAAAGAATCTTTTATAATCTAATAATTCTTGCTTTAATATTAACTGTTTGAAAGTTTAACATAATTTGAAATAAAAAAATTCATAACTGAATCTATGGTTTTATGTGTGATTTGTAAATTAAGCAGATAACAAATAGTGACTTATAATAGAAAAATAACTGAAACTATTCAATCAAATTTTTATAATCAGGAAGTTTTACTGCTGTTACCTGTTGTCAATAAAAATTATAGTATTCGAAATCCGACTGCTAAAATCCTACTAGCTATAATCCCGATACTTAAAAGCCCACTAGCTATAATCCTGACAGTTAAAATCCCACTAGCTGTAATCCCAATACTTAAAAAAAGCCCACCAGCTATAAGCCCAACAGCAAAAATCCCTATAGCTATAATCCCGACAGCTAAAATCCCACTAGCTATAATCCCGACAGCTAAAGTCCCACTAGCTATAATCCCGACAGCTATAATTCCAACGGCTAAAATCCCATTAGCTATAATTCCCAATATATCAGTCAAATGTCGACAAGTCTTTAGACAAAAGTACATTACCCGAACAAATAAAATTATTTACAAATTTTATTTATACAGAGCCAATTATTTATATGCAAGTCTCATTTAAGTCAAATATTAATGAAATAACCTTAGCCTACTAACATAGATTCAAAGTTTACACTTAATGAATGTAGCAGGCAATAAAAATGTTCAGAGATCGTATAAAGCTATAGTCATTTTTTGTTTACTTTTAATAGTAGTCAAAATTTACATGTTCAATTTATGCTAAACATTCTGCGTATTGCATCTACGCTTCGACAAATAATAAACAAATTTTATAGAAAGTAATAAACAAAATGACGTTCAATTTTCTAAATTTATATTACATTATTTGGTAATACTCCATAAATTGATGTCAATCTAACTCACTGTATAATCTAAGAAATAATGTACAAATTTTACAAAAAAAAAATGTAGAACATTTTATATAAATAATATACAAAATAATAATATATAAATAGTATACAAAATGTCCATAATCTCAAATTAATTTTATGTCACCTTCTTCCACGTTTTTCTATATTCTACAAAAAAAGAGGTTATCTAAAATAAGTAAATTTTCAACGAAGTCTCGACAGTGAATTTTGTCAATAATAAACCAGTAAACATTATAACAACCAACGTCGTAATAAACAATAATTAAAAATGCAAAAGTGTTAAGCAGTATATGTACTCAATAATAACAAAGTATCTTTTCTGTTTTTCTTGAAAAGGATCATGGCTTAAAAGACGTCTTTAAACGTTGATTCGCCATAGTCCATAGACGAGTTACTTCCCCGTTGGCATTCATAAAGTACACGATGCTGTAAATATCGCTTTATTGACAGACACGTTTGCGGTAAATACTATTCGAGGACGTGTCCTTGTACAAAATGTTTCCGATGTTTAGCTGGCATTGCAGTCGGTTTTATTATCGCGATCATAGGAATGCACTTTCTATTATCCTTCGTTCTATGTTGCCTTGTGTACTACATACAAAATAACTTCACAACTAAACGTTTTTGTATTTATTATGTAATGTTGCTGAGTTGGGGAAGTTGGACTTGGTATTTGATGAATTTGGGGATTTGGAAATGTGAGGTGGTGCATGAGTGGGAATATGGGAATTTAGGAGTTGGAAATTTAGGGGTTGGAAAATTTAGGGGTTTGGAAATTTTGAGATTCAGAAGTTTCGGGGTTTGGAAAATTTAAGGGGTGGTAAATTTGAGAGTTGAGAAGTTTGAGAGACTGGAAATTTGAGAAGGTGGAAATTTGAGAGATTGGAAATTTGCGAGGATGGAAATTTGAGAAGATGGAAATTTGAG
>NW_003797147.1:2838636-2851368 GCF_000220905.1 Megachile rotundata | reverse complement strand
TGGAAATTTGAGAAGGTGGAAATTTGAGAGATTGGAAATTTGAGAGGATGGAAATTTGGGAAGGTGAAAATTGGAGAATAAAAAATTTTAGTGACGCACCAGGTGAGAAGGTTTAGGGTCTGACATCTTAGGGGTTGGAAAATATAGAAATTTGGAAATTTTGTGGGTTTAGAAGGTTAGGGGTCTGTCATCTTAGAAGTTGGAAAATTTAGGAATTTGGTAAATTTAGGGATTTAAAAATTTTAGGGTTTAGAAGGTTAAGGGTTTGACAACTTAGGGGTTGGAAAATTTAAGGATTCAAAAATTTGAGATTTAGAAGTTTAGGGGTTTGACAACTTAAGGATTACAACATTTAGAGACATGAAAAAATTTAGGCACCTAGAAATGTTGAAAATTTGATAATTTAAAGAATTATATATTTATGACTATAAATTTAGAGGCTTAAAAAATTTGAAGATTTATAAATTCAAAGATTTGAACACTTAAAATAAAAAAATAAAACCCAAAAAATTTGCAAAGTCCAATTTCTAAATTTTTAAACAAGAAAGTTATCCTTCAATCTTCAACTCTAATTATACCACGAAATTACCATTAACAAGACAAACGTGGCATATAACACAAGCTCAAAAGCGAATTATAAATTCACGCAAGAACACGGACATCAAAATAAGAAATGAATAACTTCTTTATAAAATTTCAACGACAGTCTCAATATTTCATGCGTAGTAGACGATCGACTGGAATTTTCTGTTAATTAAAAACTCGATTAAAAATGATCACTTGTAATAGTAGCAAAATGAATGCACAATATACTTCTTTGAATCGTTACAAAAATTTATACTGAATTAACTGGAAACTTCGACTGCATAGTAAAAGAAGCGTTTCAGTATGAGGTCATTCTTAATGGTTTATCCATAACATTATCAAAATGATAGTTCAAGGATTCGGTTTTTAACGAGTTTAAACTACACGAGCTAAGAACTTTATGCGTGCCATTAACACGTTGACTATTAAGGTGAAAGTGACTATATTTAGAAGGAAATATTAAAATTAGAATCATTAACATGTTTACTTGTCGGGTTGGTTACCGGTGTCCGAAGTCTGAAGTCTCGTGCTTAGCTTAATAAAATTATAATTAAATTAGAGAACTTCGAATGTTGTTCATATTTTAGTAATAGTGGTAAATAAGTGGTACAGTTTATTAGAAAATTGTATTTCTATTTTAATAAGTATTTAATAGGTGACTGACTGTGTTTGATTCCACTGCGGTGGCCATCTTGTTATTGTAGTAGAAGTGTAACATACGTTCTAAGACATATTAATCTATAATTATTAATAACTACATCGTCTAACTTGTTACTTTAAGCTTCTAAATCGATTTCTTGTTATTCAATCTTTGTCTTCTTTGCTTTTAGTAAATATTTTATCGTATTTGCAGTGTAATACATTTTAAGCGAAGCGTGTCTGACTGTGTTTGGTTCCACTGCGGCGGCCATCTTGTTAACTACTGTAGTAGAAGTGTAACATACGTTCGAAGACATATTAATCTATAATTATTAATAACTACATCGTCTAACTTGTTACTTTAAGCTTCTAAATCGATTTCTTGTTATTCAATCTTTGTCTTCTTTGCTTTTAGTAAATATTTTATCGTATTTGCAGTGTAATACATTTTAAGTGAAGCGTGTCTGACTGCGTCTGGTTCTACTGCGGCGGCCATCTTGTTAACTACTGTAGTAGAAGTGTAACATATGCTCGAAGACATATTAATCTATAATTATTAATAACTACATCGTCAAACTTGTTAATTTAAGCTTCTAAATCGATTTCTTGTTATTCAATCTTTGTCTTCTTTGCTTTTAGTAAATATTTTATCGTATTTGCAGTGTAATACATTTTAAATGAAGCGTGTCTGACTGCGTCTGGTTCTACTGCGGCGGCCATCTTGCTAACTACCGCAGTAGAAGTGTAATGTATGTTCTAAGACATATTAATCTATAATTATTAATAACTACATCGACTAACTAATCAATTTAAACTTTTAAATCAACTCCTCCTTATTTAATGTTTGTCCCCCCTGCTTTTAATAAATATTTCAATAACATTTGCAGTATAATAAATTTTGGTTAAAGCGTGTCTGACCGTGCACGTCTGAATTCACTGCGATGATAAGTTCTCCTGATTTTTTCTTTCTTCAAGAATTTATTTTCGGAGCTTATTCGATTGAATTATGGTATCTTTGATAACGTTTCGGTGTATATTGCGAATTGCATCGCTTATCAGTTTACCAGATTCCATTTCTCTCTTGCGGAATTGTTTGAACAGTCATTTAATGATTACCCGCGGTTTCTCAAAAAACGGTACATAAGAAGTGGCAATGTCAATTAGTTTAATACGTTGATTACTATGTATGGATATTACCGGAGATTGACGTCAGAAATGTAATTTAATCGGCTAATTACGAAGAGAAATTATGCACAGAATTCTTGGGGAAGAAAAAATTAGTACAGTTTTATGCTTGAACGTTGTTCGTTTGGACATTATACGAGTAAATGAATCGATATGCGTTTAAATATGTAATTTTAATTTAGTACGAGTGTAACACGATAGCTTATTAACTATAAATTGTCAGTGCAAGACAACTTTTTAAAAATACCTGTCAAAAGGTAAAAGTTGTACTTTTTAATAATAAAATGTCAACGTGGGACAAATTCTTTAAAAACGAATTTTCAACATAAGACAAATTCTTTGAAAATAAATTTTGAACATGAGAAAAATTATTAAAAATTAGATTGTTATCACAAGACAACTTTTTAAAAATAAATTGTTAACACAAGACAACCTTTCAAAACTAAATTGTGAATGCAAGACAACCTTTCAAAAATAAATTGTCAATGCAAGACAAATTCTTTAAAAATAAATTTTAAGCACAAGACAAATTCTTAAAATATAAATTGTTATCACAAGACAACTTTTTAAAAATAAATTGTCAACACAAGACAACCTTTCAAAACTAAATTGTCAACGCAAGACAACCTTTCAAAAATAACTTTTTAACACAAGATAAATCCTTTAAAAATAAATTTTAAGCACAAGACAAATTCTTAAAATATAAATTGTTATCACAAGACAACTTTTTAAAAATAAATTGTCAACACAAGACAGCCTTTCAAAAATAAATTGTCAATGCAAGACAACTCATCAGAAATAGATTGTCACCTGATTACACATAATCCTGACGTAGAACATGATTTTTACGAAAGTAGTTCAACTTCTTCTAATTAATAAATTTAATTATTTGTCCTCAAATAATCATATACAAAATTTTAATATTTTTATTGTAATTTCTGTGATATTATAAATAAATGTGTTAAGAAAACACCCATTGTTTTAATTAATATTTTAATTATTAAATTTAATTAATTGTCCCCAAATAATCTTATACAAAATTGAAATATTACTGCAATTTCTGTGACGTTATAAATCACGTGATAATAAAAAATAAATAAATAATTTCAAGGAAAGATTGCAAAAGAAAGAAAAGCTAAATGAACAATGTAGAATAATTTCAACAGAATTAAATGACGCATGTATACATATTGTATTTCGATAAAAAAGATTTCAGTGAAAGGCTCGAAAATTCAGACGGTTCTAATTTCGTTATCGAGAAGGTGCGGCAGACGGAGAAAGTAAATGAAACAGCCAATCGGCAAATATGGAAGTCAACAAGCTTTTTGGATTTCTATTTTGAGAAACCGATCGAATATTTCAGCGTTGTATTAAATCGGTTTGATTCGAGAGAACTGACCAGAGTTAACGATCGATCGTTTCGACCTGTTGACGTCATTATAATCGATAATTACTCTCTATTGCAATAAATCACATCGTAATTTGTATTCATAGATTAATAATTGTAGTTCGGTGTGTTTATAAATTAGCAATTTTTAACCATAAATTCGCAATTTCAAATCGATGATTATAAATTAGAAAATTGCACTAATTGATGTTCTGTTAGAATTAATGTTAACATGAATGAAAGTTTACGATGATTTCATTTGAGAGTGACTGAACACGTAAGAAGCAGATAAATTATTCGATAAAATGTTTAAAACTGGTTCAATTATAATGAAATTGTGTAATCAGTTGGTGATTAATGGATAGTGAGTTAATCGTCCTTTCATTTGTATCCGAAGGTATTCATTAATCACGTAACTGCGTAATCAATAAATATCGATTACTGACGCGACTTTACTTAGTCACAATCTTTAGCATTAATCGAATTACGTTTCATTCAACTCTGTGCGAGGATTAGCAATGATTGATGGTTACACGTTTAATAATTAAGTGATTAATTAATGAAGAGGAGGATAATTAAGTGAGTAATGTACGATAGACCAGACGGAAAATTAAATAAATAAAACGAAAGAGAAGACGATAATTAAATAAATGAAGAAGAACGAGATAATTAAATAATTATTAAACGAAAAATGCTATTTTTATTTTATAAATTTTCATGTGCTAAAAAATGATGCTACATACACTAAAAAAAATTAGAAAGTGAAGATTCAAAATCTTGTCATCTTTAATACAGTAGACTCTCGTTATATTGCCGAAAAAGAGAATCCTTCCAGTTAGACTATTTATAATAATTAAAATTAGTGTATCTGTTTTATGATTCATTATAAAATACAGTTTATATTTTCTCATAAAGTAGACTCTCGTTATATTGCCGAAAAAAGGTATCCTTCCAGTTAAACTATTTATAATAATTAAAATTAGTCTACCTAATTTATGATCCATTATAAAATACAATTTGTATAATATTTTCTGACAAAATACAATATAATAGTTTACAATACTTATTTCATAATTTTAATTGGATTAACTTTTAAATATTTAACAAAATTATTTGTAACTTAATTAAAATTCTACTAAAATAAATATCAATATAAAGCTTTGCACCGTTAAAAATCTTGAATCAACAAATCTGCAGTGACGTTTCACGCGTTTTCCGCGAAACACATTTTGTGAAAACTGCAAGATAACTTTGTCATTTTTCAATATTTTTTCACGAAATTTCGTGTACACTGATAAGATAATTTATCGTGTTTCTCAACATTCATTTTTCAATTTTTAAGGTTCTTATTCACTGAGACTACACAACATCCATCAAATATCGATTTCGATACGCTGTAATCAATACAACAAATTTCTAAAAAGAATTTTCTATTTATTGCAACAAACATAATTACTTTATATAATAAAATATTAAATAAGTAAACATTTCATTGTACTATAAAACTTAAAACGAAATATTCTAAATTAATTATATTTGAAGTTTATTATATTATTATTGTCATTTATGAATTATTTACTTATGAAAATAAAATAATTACTTTGTACAACAACTAAAATAGGGTTTCATTCATCCACTTTTGCCTGAAACAGCTGACATTCTCGAACCATCAAACTCGATATCGATACTAGGATTAATTAAGCACCGAATGTCTGTCGAATCACCGAAGAATAAAGACAAGCATTGTTAAAATCAATTTACGATCAAGCAACACGTACCTTATATTCTTATCTCCGATGTAAATTTAATTGACACGTCTGTCGATTATCTCATCAAAATTGCAGTTCCTGCTAAATCGATTATCTTTGATAGACAAACCTTTCCCCAACAAATATGCGGAAGGTTAATTGTTTATACGTCTTATTGCAATTCTACGTTGTATAACGTCAATTAGACATAGTTTCTTCTCAAAGGTTATGCCACAATTTCTTTCAATGTCCTTCGTTTTCTTTTAATACTACATTAAAAATTTCAAAATCATTTTTAATTAACCTTCACCTACAACTTTTGCGTCGCAGTTTAATTACTACTACAAACTTAAGACAAAAAAATTGAAAAGTTAGACAGGTTTTGTATTCCGCGATCCTTGATTATCAAGATTGTAATTAGATCTGAATGCAAATTGCAATGAAAATATGAGTCTGGTTTGTCACGAACTAAGATGCGTCCCGAGTGCGTCACAATATTGTAGTATAAGGGGTTAGCCTTAAATATAAACAAACTCTTGCTGATTAATCATCTGATCTCCCGAATCTGAGGTACTTTAACCACTTATCAAATTCATGAGTCTTCAAATTTATAATAAAAACAATTCAGCAGTTTTAATCAGGTTATAAGAAATACAGTATACAGGGTATCTCACAACTAGTGTCCCTGAAATGGGGAGTAGCTGACGTCATTCTGAATAAGATTTCCCTTTGCGAAAATGGCGTTTGAAGCCTAGTTTTTGAATTATTAAGGAAAAACACGGACCAATCAGAGCGCGAGGATGACGCATGCGCAGACGCGAGAACGGCACCTTCGGATAACGCGTAGTTATCCAACGCGTGGTAATCCAACGCGTAGTAATGCAACGTGTGGTAATCCTACGCGTAGTAATCCAATGCGTAGTAATCCAACGCGTACTAATACAGCGTGTGGATATCCAACGCGTAGTAATCTAGCGCGTGCATATTCTACGCGTAGTAATCCAACGCGTAATAATGCAACGCGTGGTAATTCTAAGCGTAGGAATCTAATGCGTGGTAACCTAACGCGTAGTAATCCAGCATGTGGATATCCAACGCGTAGTAATCTAGCGCGTGCATATTCTACGCGTAGTAATCCAACGCGTAATAATGCAACGCGTGGTAATTCTAAGCGTAGGAATCTAATGCGTGGTAACCTAACGCGTAGTAATCCAGCATGTGGATATCCAACGCGTAGTAATCTAGCGCGTGCATATTCTACGCGTAGTAATCCAACGCGTAATAATGCAACGCGTGGTAATTCTAAGCGTAGGAATCTAATGCGTGGTAATCTAACGCGTAGTAATCCAGCATGTGGATATCCAACGCGTAGTAATCTAGCGCGTGCATATTCTACGCGTAGTAATCCAACGCGTAATAATGCAACGCGTGGTAATTCTAAGCGTAGGAATCTAATGCGTGGTAATCTAACGCGTAGTAATCCAGCATGTGGATATCCAACGCGTAGTAATCTAGCGCGTGCATATTCTACGCGTAGTAATCCAACGCGTAATAATGCAACGCGTGGTAATTCTAAGCGTAGGAATCTAATGCGTGGTAATCTAACGCGTAGTAATCCAGCATGTGGATATCCAACGCGTAGTAATCTAGCGCGTGCATATTCTACGCGTAGTAATCCAACGCGTAATAATGCAACGCGTGGTAATTCTAAGCGTAGGAATCTAATGCGTGGTAATCTAACGCGTAGTAATCCAGCATGTGGATATCCAACGCGTAGTAATCCAACGCGTGGATATTCGACGCGTAGTAGTCCAACGCGTAATAATCCTCGCGCTCTGATTGATCCGTGTTTTTCCTTAATAATTCAAAAACGAAGCTTCGAACCCCATTTTTGCAAAGGGAAATCTTATTCAGAATCACGTCAGCTACCCCCCATTTCAGGAACACTAATTGTGAAACGCCCTGTACATTATAATATACAATAGCATTGTAACATATATAAAAATAATATTATCACATATTACCTACAATATACCATGTACTATAAGACAACATTCCCAATGCTTATCTCTAAGTAACAAGTTTCGTTTCACTGTTAAGAACTTACAATATACAATGTACATCAATAACTCGATAATGGAACCACAATTTATATGCAAAATTTTTGAGTAAACATTATTACCCGTTTTAAATGGATCACTCCGTAGAGCGATCGACTGACCCATTACAGTCAACTCTCCGAGGACAGTTAATACACATAGATAATAAACATAATGTCAACTGTTATCTGTGTTCGACTTGGTAGAATATAGATTGCAAGGTTGAAGCAATATCGTGACCTTTGCAATCTCTGTGTGCTCCAGCCTTCGTGTATTATAATTTGCACCGTTCTATCTTGCATTCAGTTTTCTGGACAACTGGACGTGTGTTGTACACGATGCGATTAAACGGAATAGAAAAGAAACCGAGGATTGATAACGCGATACAATTGACGCTAACCCTTTTGCTTTAATCGTACGTTGAGTTACTTAACTCAATATTCGAACGGAGAAACAATTTTATTTTAATTTTACAAATTTTTTAATTCTGTAGATTTACTAATTTTTACAAGTTTTGAATTTTAGAAATTATTTAAGTTTTCATATTTTTAAATATTTGCAATTTTTTTAAACTTTGCAAGTTTCAAATTTTACAAATTTTCAAGCTTACAAATATCCCTAGATTCCCTAAATTTCTAAACTTACAAATATCCCTAAATTCTCTAAATTTCCACACTTACGTGTATCCCTAAATCCTCTAAACTTCCAAATATTCAAACTTCCAAATATCCCTAAATTTTCCAAACCACAACTTTCCTTCAATACTTCAAATTTATCAAATTCTTCAATCTGTCATTCCTAAAATCCCCAAATTTATAAATATAAAAATTCAAAATTGCAAAGGGATGCAAAATGAAGTTGTTTTGAAAAAACCGATGATTATTTCGTTTACAAACATAATCGCATAAAAATGTATTTCATGTAAATGATAGCACGGTAGCAACAAATAATCTAGACGTAATTTATACGAAATTTTTTACTTGCGTTGGCAAACAAGGGTGAAGTAAACAATGCATAATCAACATCGGACTTTTAACCGAATTATCAGCGTAATACCATTGTACGAGTCCAACAAAAGTCGTCCTAAATTCTTGCTTTTAAAAATATCATTCCTGAGATTATGAAATGCAAGTTGTAGCTTTTGACGAAGTATATTATGTTTTCATACTGCGTTGATAAGCAATCGTAAACTTCTTTACGGAAAAATAGAGACTGCGGGAAAAATTCTAGTATTTTCAAGCTTTTCATATTCATGAGTTTTCAAGTTTTAGAATTTCAAAACTGAACATTTGTGAATTTTTAAATTTTAAAATTTTAATATTTAGAATTCAGAAATTTGGAAACTTGGTAATTTTGAGGTTGGAGAATTTGAAAATTTCAAGGTTTGGAGATTTAGGAATTTGTAGATATTGCAAGTTAAAAAAATTAAAAGTTTAAAAACTCAAAAATATAAGAATTGTCAAAGCTTCAAAAAGTTTCAAATTTTTTTTATAACGAAGTCGACCCGCCACCTCCAAATCATTTCCTGCATAACCTCTAAGTCATTTATACACCTGTCGTTCCCTAAACTTGTTCAAAAATTCAAGAATCAAACTCTGTTTCTCAAACATCCCATAATCCATAAATAATTACCAAAGTAGTGTCCCAGTAAATTCCTCAAAGCACAAATGTTTCCGCATAAAGAAAATAACTAAATAATTTATCAGGTAATAGATAATCGATTGGCAAACGATGCAGAAACAGGCGCCACAGCAAAAGGGTTAACGTCACACGCATATCCGTTCACCTTGACGCATCCTCGGTGCATATTTCATTAATAGAACAACGAGTCTGACCTTGGACCAGGCAAATCCATGGTTGTGGCTCGATGATGCGTCCTGTCCACAGTGGCGATGATCCCAGGATGAAGACTTTCCTGTTGCGGATGCTGGGGGTGCAGGTATACCTCCTGTTCCCTCCACATTGTTGCTGCCACTTTTAGAACGATTTGATACGATATATCAACGGTACGTTTCAACGGCGCACAAATTAGTTCGCAAGTTGGCCTCTAAGTTCCCTCGTGTGTTTACAATGGAGATCCTTATCCCATAGATCATCGTCACCGATCATCCTCGACCGTATTATCCATTTAACACCCCCGACAAACGTTTTCTCGATCACTTTCACGAGTGCACGCACACCGGCGATCGTCGTTCAGTCCGACAAACAAACGTTCGAAACACTGGACTCGTCCTCGGCGTCGTTCGCCATATTGGAGAACAGACAACTGCGACAAAATCGACGTCGCGGCCGTGGCGTGTCTGTCCGTTATCGCGCGACAACTTCGCGGCTTGTTTGTTGGCCGAATTAAAATTAGCCAGGTCGCCGGTTAATCTTGCCCGTCCGATCGCTCGTCTCGTTTCTTCGCGGACAGATAAAAAAGTCTCTTTATCTGCGTCGGACTCGGAGCAAACATTCGGCGAAAATCGGCGTCGGGAATAAAAGAACCGCCTAATTGTTACGTCAGTGCCGCTGCATGTATTACGCACGCGATTAAGTTACGCCGCCAGCGAAGACGCGAGAAAATGTGCAGAAACGTATCGTCCTTCGTGGATGCTACGATATGTCACGCGAGTGACGCGTTCCATCGCGCGGGACGCAGCCGTAACCTTCTTGCTTCTCTCAATAATCATCGGACACGTTTGACAATCGCGCGAAAAAACGCCGTCCGCATCGCATCACGTACGAGTCTCGTCCGCGAACACGTCCACCGATTCGTTCGCCAGACTCACGACCTTGACACCGTGTTCTAGATCCCGACGACGCAGCAGGAAACCGGAGCGATCGCGAGAGGGCATCGATCGACGGCCACGATCAATAACATTCGACCGAGATGCACACACGATGGCCTCCTCCTCCTCCTCCGCCGTCTCGTTCCGTTACATCGTGCGATAAAGCAACACTCGTGTCAGACAATGTTCCACCGAGGAATCTTCGGCCTTGACACACTGTCCTAAATGCCTCTTAGAACGGAGAAAATACGCGATGACTATGCATACTGCAGATACGAGACGACTTGTTAAACGTCACTTCCTCTATTTACGTTTATAGTCGACAGACAGTTGAACAGCGTTGTATAAGTACACCGCACAGTTTCTTTAATTGTCAATGATAGAACACGCCGGTAGCGCAACTATTCGAGAGCAGTGTTGATCAGAACACTCGAAAAGGAACACGCGTATTACAAGATGCAACGCGCACGGTAGTCGAACGCGAACTGCCGGCTGAGCGATGCCCCCACTCCCCGCTACAATCAGCGCACGAACCCCCACTCCACCCACTCGGCGCTGAAGGACCAATCGCAGAGTCGCTTACTGCCTTCCAATACTGGCCGCGCTCGGACCGCGCTGCGTGATAACAACACGGTTTTAGGCGGATCCCTTGTATAAGGCTGTTTCCAACTCGCCTGATAAGAAACGAATTTGCGCGCGAGAATTCGAGTACCGCGGCGTATGAGAACGTTATCGAGCATTTTACCGCTTATCGGCTGTTCCGCATTTTGTCATTTTTCGATTATTCATGCAGTTACATGCAAATGTATCGGTGACTTTCAGCAAATGACTGTAAGTGTTCGATGCTTTCAAGAAAAACGGGTTTTAAAGGCTGGTGATATTTTATGTACTGTTATGGATATCTTTTAGATAACTTTGTTTAGAACGTCATTTTTATTGTAATTCTTTTTTTAAAGACAGTTGCGTAATTTTGCAGTGTAATTTCACTGGAAATTTATGAACGTAGATAGTTCTATCTTTATGATTTTTTAAATAGAGGATTTAGAAATATTTTTGAGCTTTGGATACTTGTTAAAGATTTGGAAAGTTAGATATTTGAAAGTCTGACATAAATGTGAAATTTAGAAATTAAAAAATTTGAATATTTGGAAATTGAAGTATGGAAGTTTAGTAGTATAGTAATTGGAAAATTGGTGTATTTAGAAATTAAAAATTGCAGGAAGTTGAATATCTAGCACAGCTATCGAAACAAATATGAAAATCGTAGAACGGTAAGCGATCGGTGAATGGGTTTGGTAGAATCGAAATAGAACCGAAACCTTGAGAATTATTTAACATAGAAAAGTTGCATTCTTACCCGTAGGAGATGGTCGTTTCCGGCGCAGATGTTGAAGACAAAGCGCCAGCATCGTCCTCGTCCACGTCATCCTTCATTTTTTAGATTTTTCCTGCAACGGGATCAAACAAATACCATCGTTATGTGACGAATCGCACAAAGAATTATTATTTTCTTTCAACCGACATTCTTCGCAAATATTTTTCCGAGTGCAGAAACAAGGTGAAAAAACGATAATACTTTCAATAGCAGCGAAAGGACACGTCCAATGACAACGATGACATCGATTGATTGATAACATAAATAAATGATGTACGCTGATAAAACCACTGTGAAAATATGCAGTGACAACTCGACATCGAGTAAAAAACCCTGCTACAATCGCTGCGCGAATTATGTTGAGAATGCTGCAAAATGTCAGCTTAACGGGCATAATGTCTGAAGAGAAAGAATTCAAACAACTCTTCGATAAATCACTCGATCGTGGACATCCTTGATGGGATTCGAGGAAAATGTAGCAAGTCTGATATTTTAATGTCAACACATATCTATTTTATAGACACTTTTATGTAACTAGGCACTTTATCTAGGGAAGAGTTACACTTTCCTGTGAAGAATAGTTTACAAATATTTGTATTAGATTAATAACATGCTACGCGGGTTTTTAACTAAGGGAATATTAATTAATATGTATATGACTTTACTCAGGTAAATTTCAAAATTAATATATTGTAGAATTTCATGAAGGTGAAGTCATATAATGTATACATTGTATACAGACAACGATGATTAATGTTATGATACATATTTATAATTTATATTGTAACTTATTATTAATATTATGTATACAGAGTGTCTCACAGCTAATATCCCCGAAATGGGGGGTAGGTGACGCGATTCTGAATAAGATTTCCCTTAGCAAAAATGGGGTTCGAAGCTTCGTTTTTGAATTATTAAGGAAAAACACAGACCAATCAGAGCG
>NW_003797147.1:2785555-2838243 GCF_000220905.1 Megachile rotundata | reverse complement strand
TGCATTACTACGCGTTAGATTACCACGCATTAGATTCCTACGCTTAGAATTACCACGCGTTGCATTATTACGCGTTGGATTACTACGCGTCGAATATGCACGCGCTAGATTACTACGCGTTGGATATCCACACGCTGTATTAGTACGCGTTGGATTACTACGCATTGTATTACTACGTGTGGGATTACCACGCGTTGCATTAGCACACGTTGCATTACTACGCGTTGGATTACCACGCGTTGGATAACTACGCGTTATCCGAAGCTGTCGTTCTCGCGTCTGCGCACGTGCAATCCTCGCGCTCTGATTGGTCCGTGTTTTTCCTTAATAATTCAAAAACGAAGCTTCAAATCCCATTTTTGCAAAGGGAAATCTTATTCAGAATCACGTCAGCTACCTCTTATTTCAGGGACACTAGTTGTGAGATACCCTGTATAATATAATACATATAATACATATAGTATAATACACTTGATATTATAATATATTTGTTAAATAAACGACAGTAATAATAATATGAAGTTCTATGGTACAAATACTAAACTGAGACTACTTCTCAGACTACTAAAAACTTCATAATGCTTTTAATACTTCTCTTAATACTTCACAATAATTATAAAAAATATAATCATCACAAAACTTACTTTTATCAAAAATAGATTCAAATCAAAGCTTGCTGGCTAATCTTTCAACTGTCTCTCATCTTGTATACCTAAATACCAAATACAACATGCTAAACAATATGCTAAACCCAATACCAGAAGACAACCAAAAATAATCGAATTTAAAATGAACAATCGAAGTGAATATGTCAGCGGGAGCCACAGTAGCAATTATTAGCGATACTGTTTCGATGTAGCAAAACGAAATTCCGTTTCTGCATGGGTGTAATTTGCTGGCGAACAACGACGTTAAATCGACACCCACAATGCTCATCGATGCAGTGCAATCGAAGTAATTCGATATACGTGCTCACGAATGAAACAACATCGCGTGGGCCGATTGCGTATTCTCTTGGATAACAACATTAATACGAAACAATCAACCGATGTAACTTGGAATCAAAGTGCTTTTGATTTCCACGATCATGCAATCCCGTTACAAGGGACACGGGTTGGGATGAACTTCGATATGTATGCGTATGCCATTGATTGCGCCACGTGGAAATGTTCGGTATTTGAAGATTTTATGATTTTGGGGATTTGAGGAATTTCGGCTATTTGCGTATGTGAGTAATTTTGGAAATTTGGGAAATTTGAGCAATTTGAGAAATTTGAGAATTTGGAGATTTAAGTAATTTGGAATGTTTGAGTATTAAGAAAATTTGGGACTTTGGGCATTTAAGTAATTTGGAAAATTTGAGACTTTAGATGTTTAAGTAATTTGAAAAATTTGAAACTTGGCAATTTGAGAATTTTGGAATATAAAAATTTGCATACTTGAGAATTCTGAAGTATAGAAATTTATAAATACTTGAAAATTTGAATATTTGAGAATTTCGAAGTATATAAGTTTGAAAGTAAAAAATTAGAAAATTTTTTAAATTGAGAGCTGCATTGTATCCAAGTGTGCATCGATTATTCTGAGAGCATAAAGAACCCTCGCTGTTCCATTCAATAAGATTGCATCTCTCAATCGATATCAGTATTCAATGGCTACCGAGTCTGCTATCAGAATTTTTATCGAGTCTCTTGCAAACGTTACGTTCCTTCGTTATTCTTCTTTATGCGTCCTAAGTATGCACGTGTCTCTCGAATTTTTTTACATAATTTAATAAACCTATGACAACAGAAAAATCAGAAAAATTCACAAGCATCGCCCGTCTTAAATTTGCAAGAATTAAAATCTGTTAAATCAAATCCTTCCAAAAAATGAATATACAGAAACTTTTCAAGATGCACAGAAATAAAGGATACAGAGGACTATTGTACCAACGCAACTATTTCAAGGAATGTGACGGAAGTCGATACATAAAGAACATCCTTATCGGTCTGATAAATAGGAAACTCTATTTCACCAAAATGCTTAGCAATCGATGCACGAACTACTTTACTAAATAGAACTAAATAGAAAATTATGGTATCTTATCGTTAATGCCGCTATAGATGAATGCGGAAGAGGATACAAATATGTGATATCCTTTATTTGATATCGTGTTTGATCTAGGGCAGGGGTTCTTGAACCCATGTCCTCCTGTTGAACATTCTATTCCCATCATTTTTACTAATTATTGTTTGCAATTGAATGCAATTTTAGTAATTTGGTAATTTTGGTAATTATGTATTTAAAAATTTGAAAGGTATTTTTTAGAGCTCTTTTTAAATCATTTTGCATACGGTATCATGAAAGTGGCGTCAGGTAGGTCTGTGTTGATATACCGGGTCGTCGACATCGTTCTACTATCACTATGTTCCGCTGCGTGCGCGCTATGCAACAGAACTGATAAGATGACGAGAGGTAACTTACGTCCGATGCACTCGCTTTCGAACGGAGATGAGCAACCATGAGATGAGTTCATTTTCAATAAATATTCTTGTGGCTATCTTCTTTATCCCTGGGTTTACATTCTGTTTGCAGTTACTTTTAAATTGAAAATAAAGTGTGATCGAAAATTTGAAATTTGGTAAGATGGAAATTTGATAATTTTGAAATTTAAGAATTTTGTGATTGGACAACTGAGGTAATTTGATGATTGGACATTTGACAATTTAGAAATTCAAAAATTTGACAATTTGATAATTGAGAAATTTAAGAATTTGATAATTTACAAATTGTACTATTTGAAAATTTAGAAATCCAACAATTTGGTAATTCAGAAATTTGACAATTTGATGACTTAGAAATTTGACAATTTGGAAATTAAAAAATTTCACAATTTAATAATTGAGAAATTTGATAATTTAGAAATTATACTATTTGAAAATTTAGAAATCCAACAATTTGGTAATTTAGAAATTTGACAATTTGATAACTTAGAAATTTGACAATTTAGAAATTAAAAATTTTGTGACAATTTAGAAATTCAAAAATTTCACAATTTAATAATTGGACAATTTGACAATTTACAAATTATACTATTTGAAAATTTAGAAATCAAACAATCTGGTAATTCAGAAATTTGACAATTTGATAACTTAGAAATTTGACAATTTAGAAATTCAAAAATTTCACAATTTAATAATTGAGAAATTTGACAATTTGACAATTTACAAATTATACTATTTGAAAATTTAGAAATCTACCAATCTAAAAATTCAGAAATTCAATAACTTAATAATTCAAAAATTTGATAATCTAAAAACTTTATGAATCTCTACATTTCTGAATTACCAGATCACTAAAATCCAAATCCAGAAATCTGATAAATTACTAATCGCAAAATACAGTAATTCTAAAAAATCTAAAAATACAGTAAATTAAAAATTGAAAAATCCAAGAATACAGTAAATTAGAACTTGAAAAATCTAAAAATACCGTAAATTGAAAATTTTAAAATCCAAGAATACAGTAAATTAAAAATTGAAAAATCCAAAAATACCGTAAATTAAAAATTAAAAAATCCAAAAATACCGTAAATTAAAAATTGAAAAATCCAAAAATACCGTAAATTGAAAATTAAAAAATGCAAAAATACAGTAAATTAAAAATTAAAAAATCCAAAAATACCGTAAATTGAAAATTAAAAAATCCAAAAATACCGTAAACTAAAAATTAAAAACTCCAAAACTACAGTAAACTAAAAATTAAAAAATCCAAAAATACAGTAAATAGAAAATATAAAAATCTGCAAGTGTTCATGAAAGTCCATAAATCTAGGGTTAATTACAGTAGCTCACCCTCCCGTATCCTCTAGCAGAAACGCGCCCTTAAACCACGAACAGTTTCTGCTGAGTGTACACATCGGAGCCTAGTGCTCGAGCAGTTAACGAAATCCGTAGGCCGTATTACGTTCCCTAAGCGGGGGCTTCGTTAAAAATACGAAGCATAAACGGGCGGGTAGTAGAATATCGAGCGAGCGAAAGAAACAAAGAAAATACGAAAACACAGTGTGTGCATGTCGTTGTCGTCGCCGGTAATATCCAGCCGTCTAGACACTAGACTCTCTTTGTTCATTCGGGGGCTGATTTTCGGGGGTTGTTCCTGGTCGAGCGTAGGGTAAACCGTAAGCACGGACGGAGGAATGCACGAGTCAACGGGGGAAAAGAGAAGAGACAGAAAGAGAACGAAAGTATGGTTACACGAGGATAACCCCTGAGATGTATGCATGTGTTTTAGGTCTGGTCGACGATCGACACGTTCGTGATCAACGACGGACGAAACTGTGGGCCGTGTCGGTGCACGCGCGACCGCCTGTCGCGTCGTTTCTCAGTCTTCTTTTCTCGAGTAGCGACGCTCGGTTAACGACGCTCACCTAACCAATTGACTTTACTTTCTGACTAGCTACTCTTCGTTCAATCGTGTCGATATTATCAGCTTCGTACCCGATTTTCAAGTGGACGAAATCAATCGGTTAATCGGGAAGTCTGATTTCTTATTTGGCGCTGATATTGGGGTGTGCGGGGTAGAAGTCACGTGGCTTAGACTGATGTTCTATTATTTTACTGTGTCACTGTACTTGTATTATACTGCTTCGTTTTACTATTGTATTGTGTGGTTATACTAGTATTATAGTATTTCGCTGTAATGCTGTACTACTACTTTATTATTTCATTATACTATTGAAATACTATTCTACTATTTCATCGTATTAGTATAGGAGTATTCTACTATTTTATTAAACCACTATACTACTGTTTTATTACTTCAACATACCACTGTACTATTACTATATTGTTTCATCGTATCACTATAGGAGTACTCTACTATTTTATTAAACCACTATAGTACTATTTTATTACTTTCACATACCACTGTACTATTACTGTATTATTTCATCGTATCACTGTAGGAGTACTCTACTATTTTATTAAACCACTATAGTACTATTTTATTACTTTCACATACCACTGTACTATTACTATATTACTTTGTTATGTCATTATATTAGGATTACTATACCACTACACTACTATATTATTACTTCGTTAGACTACTATTCCAATATCCTACTGTTCCACAATACCATTATACTACTATTCTACTACTTTACTACACTACTAATCTACTACTTTACCATACTACTATCCTACTTCACTACTATTCGACTATACTACTGTATTACTATCCTACTCCACTACTATTCTATTATACTACTGTATTACTATTCTACTGTACTGCTATCCTATTCCACTACACTACTGTATTACAATTCTACTGTACTACTATCCTATTCTACTACACTACTGTATTACTATGCTACTATACTACTGTATTACTATCCTACTCCACTACTATTCCATTATACTACTGTCTTGCTATTCTACTGTACTAATGCACTACTATGCTACTATACTACAGTATTACTATACTACTATATTACTATACTACTATACTGCTATATTACTATACTACTATATTACTATACTACTATACTGCTATATTACTATACTACTATACTACTATACTGTTATACTACTATACTACTATGCTACTATACTACAATATTACTATACTACTATTCTACAATATTACTATACTACGATACTACTATTTTACTATTTCACTATACAACTACATTAGCATTCTATTATTTCCTTAAACTACTATCCTCCTATTTACCTATACTACTCTATTAATAAAATCCAAATAATTCAAAAATCATAAAAAATGCACCTAATTACTTCTCACCTAAAACAACCTCGACAAATATTATTAATTACTTTTATATTGAAAATAATGTGTAAAAGTATTTTAAATAAATACCAAAACTTCAACTAAGCATTCTACCGTGTAAAAGAAATATTATTAAAAGGTTTACACAAAAATGGCTGACCTCAGTAAATTTTTCATAATATTCAAACTTGTTAAAGGCAAAGTTCAACGTGTTATACCTTTGAAATATTTGTTTGAACTTCATGCAAACATTAATTGCTACCAAAAATTAATTTCAATGAATATTGTTAAAACAAGATTTACACAAAAATGGCTGTCTAACGTAAGTTTTACATAATATTATAATTTGTTAGGTTGAGAGTTTAACATATTAAATCTTCTTCGAAATTTTTGCTCGAACTTGCGCCAATCATTACTTGTTACCATAAATCAGTTTCAACGAATATTGTTAAGACAAGTTTTACCTAAAAATGGCTGTCCACCACAAATTTGACATAATCTTAATTATGTATGTGTATATTTTATATATTTCACATAACGTACTGTTGGAGTTTTGAATTTACGCGCTTTTAAAACTCTTAAACGAAGAAATTCGCGGTCCTTCGTTTTCTGTTTTTGGTTGCCGTGCAGCGTTTTGTGTTTTGAGAACTGTTGGTGACTTCACGTTTTACGATGCCCGGCGTCTTCTTGTAATATTTGCGTATTTTTAATAAAAATAACTGTGTTCACTATTAAAAATCCATCATGCACAAATTTGGTTCAACCATTACTTGTTTCCAAAAATCAATTTCAAAAAATATTCCTAAAACACCAAAATTGTTTCGTACAGCAAAAATACTGATCCTATCTGATTTCACATAATACCCTAACTTGTCATCCATAGTGTACCGTGTAAAATCTTCAAAATTTGAAACTCGGTCCACTCACCATTCCTCAGGTAGCATCGAACTTATTTCTCCGCACGAGTATCGTCGCGCACCGGTAACATTCCTTCACGGAAATGTAATCGCGAAAGTTCGCGGTGACTTTATAGATATCGCGAAGGATTTCAAGCTTATATATGTATTGTATATACACGTGTATCTGTCTATGTACATGAAGGAGAGGAGCGAAGAGCATCGGAGAAGAGGCAAGACAGAAGCAAAGTCCTTTGCCCCTGGAGCACGGGGCAGGATGTACACGTGGCTTACCATGGAACATTATCTGGAGCGATATACCGCATCTCGAAGGACGAGTATTCGTCCGATGTTAATGCTACTCGTTCTTCTATGAAAACAATGACCGAACGTTTGTTTTGTTCGAATCCACACGTTCGTTCAACCGTACGGTGCAGGTATGTGACAATAAGTCGCGACTTGTACGTTTTCACGTGCGAGGTGCATTCTCGTTGGAAATGTACGTTTTCACGTGGAAATCGCGAAACAGAACGCTTTCACGCGAGGAAGCCATGGGTCTTTCTGATGACGTTGTGATGTTTTATGAAAGGAATTTGGGAAATTTGAGAATTTGGAGATTTAAGTCATTTGGGAGATTTGAGAGTTTGGATTTGGGTAGTTGGAGATTTAAGGCGTTTGGGAAGCTTGGGATTTGAGAATTTAGAGATTTAAGTCGTTTGGGAAGCTTGGGATTTGAGAATTTAGAGATTTAAGTCGTTTGGGAAGTTTGTGAGTTTGGATTTGAGAATTTGGGAAATTTGAGAATTTGCAGATTTAAGTAATTTGGAAAGCTTTAGAGTTCGGATTTGAGACTTCAGACATTTAAGCAATCTGAGAACTTGAAAATTTGGAAATTTGAGAATTTTGGAATATAGGAATTTAGACACTTGAGAGGTTGGATATTTGAGAATTTGGGAATATAGGAATTTGGACACTTGAGAATTTGAAAATTTGAGAATTTTGGAATATAGAAAATTGGATACTTGAGAATTTGGAAATTTGAACATTTAGAATTT
Organism: Megachile rotundata; assembly: GCF_000220905.1. Classification (NCBI taxonomy): domain Eukaryota; kingdom Metazoa; phylum Arthropoda; class Insecta; order Hymenoptera; family Megachilidae; genus Megachile; species Megachile rotundata. The sequence goes on along the minus strand of NW_003797147.1, from coordinate 2,830,520 downwards.
ATTAAAATACACTGTTACTGAAAACATACGTTTTCACGTGCAAAATCGCAATTAAGAACATTTTCATAATAGAATGCCACAAGCTTTTATTCTGATGACGCTGTGACGTTTCTCCAAACCCTTTCATGCGGTTTAATACCGGGATTTGCATTCTGATTGTCGTGATACGTTGACATTTTTTGTGGCTCATTGATCGCCATCTTCTTGATGAATAAACAAATTTTCTTGTTTATTTTTATTTTATAGTGGAATAGGGATGTTTTGAAAAAATTGAGCATATATTTTTGTTGAAAAAAATTTGATTATTCAGTGCAATCTGATGATGGAATATTCTGATTGTTTCAAAAAAATTGATCATATACTTCTGTTAAAAAAAATTGTTCATTTACTTCAACTTGACAATAAAATATTCTGAATGTTTAACAAACATTCATTAGAAAAAAATTGATCATCTACTGCAATTTGTAATAAATCCATAAATTCAAGAACTAAAAACTTTTCAAAATAGAAAAATCATCCTAAAATGTTTAAATTTAGAAATCCAGAAATCCGAAATCGAAATGAAATAACAAAAGAAAACACGTGTTTTTATGAAAGGATTTGTACAGCGATTATAACTCGTCAGAATAGTAAGCACACCTTTATCTGCAGCTCGCTTGCATCGGGTCACGTGATTCAAATAATTGCACCGGTTTCTCTGTATGCAGTGCACTCTTCGCACACATTCGCGGTATAATTCGACGAATCATTGAATAGCATCCCCTTTCTAAGACCCTAATTCAACGATAATTTCACCGCGTAGGTGTCCCGCGAATCGCGGACCGGATATAATGCATTCAAACAGAGTAACAAAAATTGTGCTCTCACTATCTTTGCTGAACCTCTTCTTTCAAAACACTAATCTATTTATAACCAAATAAATTTGTCCTCTTGCAAAATGTTAACTTTTTATTTCAAGATCTACTTCATACTAAATTATTATTGTTAAGTTTTATTTTCATACAATCAAATTTAACAATTTTGTAAATTTTTGGTTTTTAAGTTTGTAAGTTACTAAATTTGATAGGTCCCAAATTTCCCAAGGAGCAAATTTTCAAATCTCTAATTTTCCCATTTTTCCAATTTTCCAAATTTCTAATTTTCCAATTTCTTAAGTTTCAAATTTTCCGAATTTCCAACTTCCCAAATTTCCTCAATTCCCCAAATTTTCTTAATTTTCCTAATTTCCCAAATTTCCTTAATCTTCCTAATTTCTCAATTTCCCAAGTAGCAAATTTTCAAATTTCCAATTTTCCAAATTTCTAATTTCCCAATTTCTTAAGTTTCAAATTTCCCGAATTTCCAACTTCCCAAATTTCCTTGTTTCCTAAATTTCCTCATTTCCCAAATTTCCTTAATTTCCCAAATTTTCTTGTTTCCTAAATTTTCTCATTTCCCAAATTTCCTTAATTCCCCAAATTTTCTTAATTTTCCTAATTTTCTCAATTTCCCCAATTTTCCCAAATTTCCTTAATTTTTCAAATTTCCCATTTTCAATGAACTTCCACAAAAATCAAAGCACCACCCAAAATACATAACATCACCTTTGAACATACAAAAATTTCTCCAACTGAAAATTTCGTATCAAACCTCAACGATACGAAACATTGACGCACTAAAAATATTTACCTCGTCATCGAAATCCACATAACACGTAAATACGTTTTAACTCACTGTTAGAAGGAACGTGAGATCAGGGAAAATTGTTGAAACAACGTGTAACTTCAAAAATGTAACATCATGCACGTAATACGTAAAGCATCGTGTAAATTGCGTGGTTTTACGTGATCGATGATCTCTCCCTCTCTCTCTTCTTCTCGTCGTGTCTCTTCTTCGGAAGATATCGGATAGACACTTTTACAACGTCGTTACGCCGACAAGAAATATTCCTTCGAATTTTTTTCATACAAATTGCAACAGTGTAGAAACTTGTTTACTGCACTAGATAAGATAACATGTTCTACGTAAATGCAGACTAGCAACGTATTAACGATGATATTCTGCTCTTCCGTCTTTTGTCAAATTTTCGTTTTTGCGAGAACGCGTTCTTTGGACAAAAATTACTTTAACTTTATTTAACTTCAAAAATTATTTTAACTTTTCTTGAACTCAATCGGTGCATAATTCTAGAATCCGATAACTCATTCATAATTTTTGGAATTGATAATTAATTGGTGGTTTCTGAAACTGATTGATCGATTTGAAATTGATCATTGGTTCACAGTGTAGAATGTGCTGATTCATAAATATTAAAAGTGCCTACAGAGTTATAATTCTTGATTTTGATTGATAGCAAAGAATATTGAAAATGACCACCTACCTCGTGAAGATCAAACAGATGCGATCTTCGAGAAAATCGGTTAAAAAAGCAAAGGGTTGAAGTCGTGAGGGTAATGCTCGAATTCGCTGTGTAACGCGAAATTCGAGGTACGACTTCGCTCAGCAGTTGTACAGGGTGTTTCTCGTAACTGGGACGAGGCATATTTTTCAAACGGTTGTAGATGAATCAAAGATTACAGTGGGAAAAAACTTAATGGTCTAAAAAAATGTATGTTTCTGCAGTTTAAACTTGTTTACAACTGCAACGATCCATATAAATGCAAATGTACCAGTCTTTTGCGCTTGATTGCAGACTACTTTTTATGTAGGTCTGAGTACTGCTGTATGATAATGAAAATATTAATGATTTTTCAGTTTTAATATTGAATTAAAGGAGAGATGTTTGAGAAACGTTTTCAAAGAATATTATATTATAATTAATAATATATAAGAGGGAAGTAAAATGAGACATTTTTTTGTGAACAAAAATTAGCTATTCGTTAACCATTTTGATATGAATCTGTATTGACGTATATATACGTCGAATGCAAGGAAAATGCTTCTATTATAATTTTTACTTAAAACAAGGGTTACATCTTTCTCAAAAATTACTAATTCGTTAAAATTAACCTTATAGAAATAAATTTTTAAACTGACGTATATATACGTCAAACACAAAATGTCTATTAGGAACTTTTAAAAAAATGTAAAGCAGAATGAGATATTTTTATTGGATTAAAATTAACAATTCGTTAAGATCAATTGAACTGAAATAAATTAGGACTGACGTATATATACGTCAAACACAAAGTAAATGTTCCTATCATAAATTCTACGTAAAATGAAAAAGGGTGACATTTTTTATTTGTTAAGACTAACTGTACCAAAGTAAATTTTCTGACTGACGTATATATACGTCGAACGCAGATTTAAATGCCACTATTATAAATTCTACGCAAAATGAAAGAAGATATCATTTTCATTCGTCAAAATTTATTTCGTTAATGTAAATTCTTGAATTGACGTATATATACGTCGAGCACAAATTAAATGTTACTGTTATAAATTCTACGTAAAACGAAAGAAGATATCATTTTCATTCGTCAAAATTTATTTCGTTGAAGTAATTCCTTGGATTAACGTATATATACGTCGAGCGCAGATTAAATGCTACTATTATAAATTCTACGTAAAACGAAAAAGGATGTCATTCTCATTCATCAAAATTTAATGCACCATAGTAAATCTTTGAATTGACGTATATATACGTCGAACGCAGAACAAATACATCTATCATAAATTTGACATAAATCAAAAAATGAATAAAATTTTTATTCATCAAAATTGATTGCACCAAAGTAAATTTTTTGACTGACGTACATTTACGTCGAACGCAGAACAAATGAATCTATAATAAATTTGACGAACAACGTAAAGTAAAACATTTCTATTCGATAAAAAGTTTACCAATTAGTTCACCGATAAACCAATTCACTTAGATCAACCACATCGAAATCTTCGAGTCAACGCACTCAAACGCAGTGAACATGTTTGCAAACATAGTTAGTCCAAATTATTAGAAAGAACCTGTACAAGCAGTTAAACCGAACCTTTTGGTCGTTGTCCTGGAACGATATTTCATTGGCTCGTAGCTGCACCTGCGGCAGGTGCACCACCGAACGAAAATAAGAAATTCACGAACAGCTTTTGCAGATTTGACTAGCGCGAAAGAATGACCGGGTATCGTTGAACCCAATCACCCCTCCACCCAATCAAATCACTTTTTTAATATCCTTCGATTTCCTCTATACTTGTAAACAAGTTTCTTTCTTAATTAGCAAGCCTATCTCTCGTCGAGGATTGAAATTTCCATATTAGCAACGATTTTATTGCGACGCTTTTAAAATTATAACGAGATAAGTAAATTGGTCTGAATTTAAAAGTTTTTCATCCTTGGAGATGTGACGCTATACGACGCAGATTTTAGGATTCTTAATTTCGTTCTTTTAGATCGACTTTCTCTTCAGATTTTATTGGGTTATTTCTACTCGTGTTTGGTGATCGGGATATTTCGATATGATTTTTAATTGTTATTGGGAAACTTTTTGTGGCTGAGGAGAAAACTGCAATGTTTGTCAAGTTTTGTGAGGGTATATTTGAAAAATAGTATGTGGTATATGAGAGGTTAATTCATTATCAGAACAGTCAGGGTGGTAAAAATAGTACAGATATGAAAATGGAGATATGTAGTATTCTATTTATGGGAATGATAGAGTTCCTGAGAGTTGAGCATAACTAATTTTTATATTCTAAAGTTTATCATTTTTTAACCGACTTCGAAAAAGGAGGAGGTTACTCAATTCGATCAGTATATTTTTTTTTTTTGAAAATGAACGTTCTTATAAACGACTAATATTAAATTTTGATTTCATAAAAAATTTACAGTATATGAATAATGAAAATACTTTCTAAAATTATTATTAATCTGACGACAAAATGATAGACATTTTTGTATAACCTTGATAGTTATTTTTACTAATGAAGACTTACTAATAAATCAATTTATTCGAAGTAGATGGTAATAAGAAAATACCAATAACTTATTAACATAACGTCCACCGTCCTTTATAAGTTAATTGGAAATTAATTGAACGGCCTACAGCTGGTCGAAGAACCGAGCTGGAAAATGTTGAAGGAAAACAAAGTAGGGATGTAAATGTCACCGAGTAAAGGGTCCGTCATTTTTCGAAATTACAATTTACATTCAGAAATCAAACATTCTTAAAATTCAAAAAACCAAAAATAAAAAATTTCAAAAATCTCACAAATCAAAAATTTCAAAATTCAATTTCAACGATCAAAAGTACAAAAATTTCCAAAATTCAATATTTTCAAAATTCAAAAAACCAAACTACAAAAATTAAAAATCTTACAAATACAAAATTTCAAAATACAATTTCAAAAATCGAAAATACATAAATTCAAAAATCCACAAATCCAAAATCCAAAATTCCTAATTCTCAAAATTCAAAAATTTCAAAAATCCAAAATTGCATAATTTAATTCCAAAAAACCAAAAGTGCAAAAATTCATAAATCTCAAAATTCAATGTCAAAAACCAAAAATCCAAAACTTCCAAAAACCCACAAATCCAAAATCCAAATTTCCAAATTTTCCAAATTCAAAAATTAAAAATCCAAAAATTCCAATATTTCACAAATCCAAAATTGCATAATTGAATTCCAAAAGTCCGAAATTGCAAAAATTCCAAAATCCAAAAATTCAATTCCAAAAACCAAAAATATAAAAATTTCAAAATCTCACAAATCCAAAATTCCAAAATTGAATTCCCAAAGTCCGAAAATACAAAAATTCCAAAATCCCAAAATTCAATTCCAAAAACCAAAAATACCAAAATTCCAAAATCTCACAAATCAAAAATTCCAAAATGCAATCCCAAAAGACCGAAAATCCAAAAATTCCAAAATCCCAAAATTCAATTCCAAAAACCAAAAATACCAAATTTCAAAAATTTCACAAATCCGAAATTCCAAAATTCAATTCCAAAAGACCGAAACTCCAAAAATTCCAAAATTCAATTCCAAAAACTAAAAATATCAAAATTCCAAAATTTCACAAATCCAAAATTCCAAAAGACCGGAAATCTAAAAATTCAATTCCAAAAACCAAAAATACCAAAATTCCAAAATCTCACAAATCAAAAATTCCAAAATGCAATCCCAAAAGACCGAAAATCCAAAAATTCCAAAATCCCAAAATTCAATTCCAAAAACCAAAAATACCAAAATTCCAAAATCTCACAATTCCAAAATTCCAAAATTCAATTCCAAAAGACTGAAACTCCAAAAATTCAATTCCAAAAACCGAAAGTCCAAAAATTGCAACTCCCACTAATCCAAAATTATAAAACTCACAAATTCTATAAATTCAAAATTTCAACATTCCAAAATTCCAAAATTCCCAAATTCCAACAGAACATCAAGAACGTTCCATTCAGCATCGAACCTCCGCGAGCCTCCTATCCGACGAATAACATGCCTCTTATTACACTACCTACCAACTCCCCAAAATCCGTCAAAAGATAACTATCAAAATGACGCATTCCTCCACCGTCTATTACCATTACGCAAATTCATTATCGATAAAGAAAAATCTGAACATTTTCCAAAGTAGACCGCGCGTCAGTCCATCACGGGATACGAACGTCAGAAAATTACGTTGACGAGGCGATGCCGGAAAATCGTGTTCGAAGTACGAGAGATATTCTTACGAGCTGCAAGCAACTCCGTTATATGCAGTGCCAAGAATAAATATTATCCGGTCGACCATGTACGCGCGTCACTCGCTTGACCTAGTTTAATCCACGATCATCCTTCTGTACTAATTAGGTAGTTACGTCCGGCTTTAATAATGGCCACTATGACTCTATGACGCCTGTTAAACGTGCAGAATGATGTTGAAAGTGAGAACGCGCCTATGAAGAAAGAACACGAAGGAAAAAAAGAACATGCCTTTGAGCGATTCTTTACCGTAAACTCTTTTACTATCGTACGGGTAATTCATCGCCTTTCATCGCGGGTAATCTTTCTTTTTATGAATGAAGATGACACGCAACTATTTTTTATGCGTTCTTATAGTTTTCGTCTTAATGTAACAAGAACGATTCTAAGTACAATCATTAATTATGTTTTACACCCTTTTCTGTGATGAAATTTGAAAATTTGGGAATTTTTAGAATTTTAGAAGTTGACAAAATTGAGAGATTCAAAGATTTGAGGAACTTGGGGAATCTAGGGTATTTGGGAATTCGAGGACTTTGATAGTTTCAAAATTTTGAAAAATATGGAAATTTGGAAAATTTGGAAAATTTGGAAATTTTAGAAATTTTGAGAATTTGGGGAATTTAGAAAATTTTGTGAGTTAGGGAATTTGGGGAATAGGAAGAGCAATTTATAAAATTTGGAAAATTTAAAATATTTGGGAAATTTGGTGATTTAGGGAACTTGGGGAATTTGAGAAATTTAGAAAATTTAGAAAATTTAAAATATTTGAGGATTTTGGTGATTTAGGGAATTTGGGGAATTTATCAAATTTAGAAAATTTTGTGAGTTAGGGAATTTGGAGAATTGGAAGAGCAATTTATAAAATTTGGAAAATTTAAAATATTTGGGAAATTTGGTGATTTAGGGAACTTGGGGAATTTGAGAAATTTAGAAAATTTAGAAAATTTAAAATATTTGAGGATTTTGGTGATTTAGGGAATTTGGGGAATTTATCAAATTTAGAAAATTCAGTGAGTTAGGGAATTTGAAGAATTGGAGAAGTTGAAAAATTTAGAAAATTTGGAAAATTTAGAATATTTAAGAAATTTGGGGAATTTATCAAATTTAGAAAATTCAGTGAGTTAGGGAATTTGAAGAATTGGAGAAGTTGAAAAATTTAGAAAATTTGGAAAATTTAGAATATTTAAGAAATTTGGGGAATTTATCAAATTTAGAAAATTCAGTGAGTTAGGGAATTTGAAGAATTGGAGAAGTTGAAAAATTTAGAAAATTTGGAAAATTTTGGTGATTTAGGGAATTTGGGGAATTTATCAAATTTAGAAAATTCAGTGAGTTAGGGAATTTGAAGAATTGGAGAAGTTGAAAAATTTAGAAAATTTGGAAAATTTAGAATATTTAAGAAATTTGGGGAATTTATCAAATTTAGAAAATTTTGTGAGATAGAGAATTTGGGGAAATGGAAAAGTTGAGAAATTAAAAAAATTTGGAAAATTTAGAATTTTTTTAAGAATTCGGTGATCTAGGGAATTTGGGGGATTTAGTAACATAATCAATTTTGAGAATTCTATAAGTTTTGTAATTCGAGAACTTGCAAACATTAAACGTACAAAGTCGGCTATTACATCAGCATAATCATAATAATATACAGACTCATAATATCCATATCTCGAATTAACAAATAACCTAATACTAATACTAATAATAATTAGTACTGCACATCTTCCAATAAAGATTGACACAGTTTAAGCGCGATAAACATTCGCTACTATTATTTAGGTCACGATCGGCACTGTTCGACTAATCAAAAATAGTCTGGCATTTATTAATAATTCGTCAGTAAAATAACCCACAGTATATACTAAAAATAATATTCAGCGTGTTGAACAGTTCTTTTACGAGTGGACTCGAGTGAAGTCCCATTCTCCTGTAGCGATCGATATTAAAAAGAAATAAAACCTAACCGACACGGCCTTTCTGTTCATATCTCTCTGTAAATGTATGCAACATTTATGCCTTAATTACGTTTGCTTAAGATCATTATGCATATCGATTCAAACGCCACAAATATGTCGGGTCTTGGCCACAGAAAGATTTATGGTTACGATTGTGTACTGACTTAACACAAAAAGTTCTTGCAATATTTTTATGTTAAAAAAAATGTGTGGAATAATTTTGTGATTGAATTATAACTGAAAAATATACATATTAAAAATATACTTTTATATTATAACTTAAAAAGCGCGCCAAATAATTTCAGCGCGGGAAATTCGAAAATTGTACCGAACGTTTGCGCGGGAAAGTTAAAAATGACGTCGCAGTCTGGTTACGAAAATTTGAAAACTATCCACAATGACGCTAGCGCGGGAAATTGAAAAATTATATTCGAGAATATTAGTATAAGTTTAAGCTTTTCGATGAAACTTCAAACTTGTGAGTTCAGATAAAGATAGTTCTGTTCTAACCCATTTTATTGACAACAAATAATACGGTTTCATATATACGAGCTAATTTTTCTTTTTCATGAAAACCTTGTAAACGCTTATATACCGTAAGCCGCTAAAACAACGACCGTGCTTATCGATACGATTAGACGCGTCTATATCGAGTAGCTTTGTCGTAATTCCGTCTCGAATGTATATATATAACTCTCTATGTGTGGTCGATTGAATGGTAATGACATTTCTCACAATCGCGTTTGAAGGAAGTCGAGTGAAGCGGGTTGACCCTGAATTCATCATACCACGGTCAAAACAAAGGAACGAGTGACTTAATAAATTCCAACAATAGTAACACGAATACTACAGCTAAGAATATTATCATTCGGTTCACGCACACTGAACGCTTCGTATATTATGTATTACTTGAGATAACAATTATAAACGAGATAATACTAATGCATAATTAATTTTTATAAAATTAACAAAAAGAGAAAAGTATAGAAGCACTTTCTCTAGAAAATGACGCTTTGAATGGAGATCCACGGTAGATGTTTACAGTGGAGAGTTATGATATTTAATAATCACAAATTACACAATTTTTCTCTAAATTAATCTTGAAAAAAAGAAAAGGTAAATCATGAATATCTCAAACGGTGACCTCTATCGTCGGAACGTATGTGGGTAATGGGACGAGTTTAGCCAATTAACAACTGTTTTATCGACAGGGTAAATCCTGGGGCAATGACCTCGTTGTTGAGGAGCGCTTGACCTATATATCACTTATGTATCCAGCAAGCGTACACGTGTATAACTCGTGTTCTATTATTTGTAACTACCATTACGTGTAATTATCCCTATTAATATTTTTCAACGTTCCTTTCGAAGTACCTTATCGTCCGAAAATTTACCGATAATAAATTTCACGCATAGTAACGTTTCGTAGATAAAAGAAAAATACAATGACGTTTAGTAATTTCATCATTTGGAATGACAAAAAACGTATTATTGTGCCGTGTTTTATTCGTTACTGATAACAAGGTTGATATCAATGATCAAGTATGTAAAGTAACAATCGAACGTTATCGATTACGAGTTAATTAAGTTTAGGGACGAACAAAAGACGTGAACAGATATTCACGGCCATTGCCAAAGAGAAGTCGCTTTAAATAGCTAACCAAGGGAGCATGCCTTTTTAACTCAGGTCAATAACACGCGATTGATCACGTTGTTTGCGTACAACAAACATCATTATTATCGATAAAAAATACAATGATCGATTTATCTCTTATCGCATTATCGAAAATTTTTCAACTGGAAGATTTTACGATGTTTCATTACTTTGAAACAATGAATACAATGCAAAATACGTCGGATGAATATCGCTCTATTATCATTCTAATTTGACTACAAAACAACCGAACGAGAAGGTCGAAAGAGGGCAACATCCTAAGAGTCAATGTCCTGTTGATGACAACAGGGAACACACCCGAATCAGGTCATAAACGATTCACTTATTCCACTTTGATACATACATGATCCACTAACATAACTCACAAAGAACATCGCGTGTTTCGTGATAAAGGTATGTCAAATAGAATTTCGAAACGTTCAATGAATAACGATTAAATGTTTAAAGGGTGTTTTTGTGAGTTGCGTACCTGCCACCTCGAGGGTACTGCCAATTATGCGTCTCGTGGGACGACAATCCAACAGCGAACAAAAATCCGATTCAGCCACGACGGGCTGTTGTTTTCGTCACAAAACACTGCACATGTTATCACACAGCATTGCACGTTTTCATGAGAGAAGTCTTCCCTTCGCTCGAACGAACGATCGTCGCAAACGAACGTGGTTTACACAAAATTCACCTTCTTACTAGGCCCAATACCGCCATATTTCCTGTTGTCCCGACTACTCGGGCACAGTAGTTCCACGACCTATATAACACCATTAAGTTGGGTACACTCGAAACACGTTTTCGGCATCGTAACCCCTAGCGCCCAGTGGCAGACATTTTTCTATGTCCATTCAAATTTTTACGCGGAAAAAATAAACGTGTAATACCGACCGAATTAGATATCATTGTTTCATTAATTTTAATCACATTTTAGCGCTAAAATATTTTTAATTATACTGTTCAATAAAAAGATGTGTAAAAATAATGTGTAATTGTAAAAAATATTTTCGAAGATTATCATAATGTAAATGAAAATATATCAGTACATATAATTTTAAATAAATAAAAGTAACAATTATAACAATGGTAAATTTATTCTTAAATAATTTATTGAATAAAATTAAAATTCTAAGGAGTTTAATTAAAAAAAATTATATTTAATTCTAATAATCAAGATGATATACATGATAAGGAAAAATTGTTGACGTTATCAAATTTTACAGTTAATTTTTAATTTTATAATTTTATTCACATTAGAGATATGTATTATGTCACATTTATGTGATATAATCTCACAATTTACATTTGGAAATAAATTTACGTTTCATTTCTTATTTTCCGTCTTGTTCAATAATGTTAGTATAATATTTAGTATAAATAGTAGACTAAGATCATAAGGCAATACAGATCATCAAAGATCAAAGGTTTTGTAGTGCCCTCTACGATTTACAACGTTATTATGCAACCGTTTGATTCATGCGTGTTTATTGCACGATACTTGGAAACCCTAACGTGCAGAGTTGCTAATCGTGCATTTAACAAGTACTTACTGGACTATCGCCATCTAGCGGTAGAAAATGAGAACTAATTAAACTGCAGTTTCAAAAGTGTGTAGTTCACCCTGTTCGCAGGAGAGATGGCGCCACTTGTTTTCATAAAAAATTCAAAAATATTTCTATTTTAATTGACGACAGATTGCTTTAATTGCTTAGTAAATCAACACTAATTAACTCTAGAGCCTTTCTAGTGCGTTCATAAATCGAAAAAATCAGTAAACTCAAAAATTTTTTTCGACAATCAGTATTATTAGTTCCCGCCTCCTGGCGCTAAATGGCTACAGTGTTTTATGCTCCGTGAAACGTTTATTAGTCTATTTTGTATAAAATTACTTGTTGTTGCAGAGAGATGTGCACAAATAATTTAAGAAATATAAAATATTGTATTCTTTCCAAAACAACATATACAACATAAAAAAATAGTATACTTCTTTTGATAAACTTAGTTGAGTTCTGTTTACTCGATCGAAAGCTGTCAATGACAGCTGATTGGTACTGTGATTGAATAATTCTAAAATAAAAATGCCGAAAGTAGTCTCAAGAAGTATAATCTGTTCGGATACTAAGGATCAAGAAGAATACAGCGAAGAAAAACCATTGCACATTTATTATTGCTTATGTGGGCAAATGACATTGATTTTAGGTTAGAATAATTTCAGTTGTTTACATGCATTATTTTATTCCAATACAAGTTGTAAATAAAGGTATATATAACACGTATTTTTACATATTTTTACAGATTGTGCTATAGAAAAGTTACCTTTGAGAAAAAGAGATGGTGCACGTGTCATTGATGGAAGTAAACATGCCCACAAGATGACTTGCGAACAAGATGAAGTCGTATACTTAAAACGCGCCGAAGGCATAGAAAAACAGTATCGTCAGAAATGTAAAAAGTGAGAATGTTATGTTTTTATATATATTTACTTAACAATATTTCTTAAAGATTTAAAAGAGATTTGAGATTCTGAAAATTAAGATCTCATCATCCGTATATACATTATAAGTCGTTTCTATACCTTGTAAGAGCTGTAAATTATAATTTGTACATATACTTTCACAGATGCGGCTTGTTTTTGTATTACAAACATGATCAAGGAACAAATATTGTATTTATAGTAAAAGGTGCAGTAATTAAAAGTTCTGGTGAAGGTCCAATGACAGATATATACAACCAAGTTGCTATCGAAAAACCCAAGAAGATAATGGTAACAAAACATACCAAGAATATGGGAAAATTCAGTTCTGTTACTGTCTCTACAATTGATGAAGAAGAAGATGAAATTGAAGCGGTAATTTATTTATTTGTCTTCTAAAAACCACAGTAAAATAATTGGTGCTAATAAAAAACTAATGATACTGAAATAGGATAAAGGAATCAGTGCACGTATTAAATGCTACAAACTAAAACTACATTTGTTTCTAACAAAACATATACATTACTTAAAAGCAGTACTATATTAAGAATTAAAAAAAATTTATGAAGATGATTTTTTGGGTTTTGTTTTTAAACAAGTAATTTATGTTAAAAAATTTCATGCTTTCAGAGAGAAGTTGCTGATTCATACGCTAATAATGCGAGGATAATAGAGAAACAGTTAGAAAGAAAAGGAATGAATAAACGAAAAGCTATGCCCCCTCCTGAAGCGGATCCAAAAAGGACAAGACCCAGAGGAACGTTATTGGATGTGTAAATATCGATTGTATTATTGTCGTGTATATAAATTAAATTTTATATAAAAAACAGTAAAAAAATAAATATTGTATAAATCTTTTGTGAGTTTCAACTTATATTCTTTTATTGTACCAAACCTTCTTAAAAAGTAATGATCCTAAAAAATTAAGTCATTTGTTAACATTATATCGAATTATTTATTAACATTACATAAAAGTAAATATTTAAAATATAAATGACTAGATACAAATATTGCATAAAAATGTACATTGCAAAATAGAGATATAAATTTAATAAATAAATACAATAACTACTTATAATTCATCAATAAGAATCGCATGGAGGATAAACGGAGTTCTACTTACAAGTATTAATTGGTAAAATGGCAACGTTAAATGGTAAGAAAAAGTTACTTTACACATTCTGCAATTAATCAAATTAGTAAATAATTCTACGAGATAATTACGGATGATATGGCTCTTTAATGTGGAAGAAAGAAAGATCTATCTAAATGTATCGTACGTATAACTGGCCATGTTACATCTACGATCTATAAATATGCAGTGTGTAATACTATGACATATTAATGCGCACATTGGTTGAAAATTGGGTGGGATATTAAGCTAGCTGCGTTTGTGATCGTGATACTTTTCAAAGACATCCTAGTCGTGTAATAGTTTAATCGAATGCAATCAATACTTAAGACGTCTCTAACATTCCCACTTTGCCATATAATCGAAGATAACCCAAAAAAACGACTTTAGTTTGCGTACTCCTAGTGCCATGTTTCATAATTACCTTCAACGTTACAACAAAATCATAGCACATTTTTCTATATATCTAATAAATGCATTTCAAATATATTCCTTTTGATTATTAATATCAACTGCAACTTGCTTCAAATTAAAATTATATAATTCTATTTTTACACATAGTACGGGTCCGCGGTTAGAATTATCACGTTTCGCGGTTAAATACGATAGTTTCATTTCTCTTTAATAATATAATTCGTAAAACTAACGGCGCGATGTATGAACAGAAACACACATAGCGACCAGTCTGTGTATTTAAGTGTTAATCTGAGAAGATTTAATATCCGCTTTCTTAAGTATTGTGGGCTCGTCTTTCAAAAAGGTACCCGATCTAGAACCCACCGTAGGTTGTTTCGGGACTTCCCCGTTATGGCACTTGTTTTTAACTTTTTCATCAGAGGATGTTTTACTATTAGCGGTTACTCTTTTGTTAACGACAGCGGGTTTACTTATTTTATTAGTGCCAGACGATTTAGGGGAAGATCTTTTGCTAGGGCTTTCGGAGCCCTGTTGATTCAACACCGATTCTTTCTTTTCTCTCGTCACGCTAGGGTGATTAACCGTGGATTGCGTAACCGGCCGAGCGTTTGCAGTTTTATACGACACATTATTCAATGACTTACTCGGGACGTCCGGTGTCTTTGCAGCGTCTAAAAGATTTCTTCGCAAATGGTAAGCACTTATGGCTGCAGCTCTGCTTCTACTAGCTGCAGTCGAACTTTCCAAGGATCTTCGTGGTCTCCTCGCCGCTGTCAGTGGACTTCTTTGCTGCATAGGCGGTGAATTTTTCTTCGCTCCTTTGTCGAAAGCTTGCGCTTTGTTCGTAGTTTTTCCTAAAGTCGGTGAAAGTTTGTTTGACGTGTTTGATTTGGGCGTTGTTGTTATCTCAGTCATCAGACTATCAGTGGACATCGAGGTATCCATCTTGTTCGGCTTCTTTTTAACGACTACGGGCTTGTTCTTCGACTCTGCTAACGAATCTACGGATAAACCTATTTCTGTATTTTTTTGTTTGAATGACGGCGATTCTGGACGTGTAATGCCACAACTCTTACTGATTGAATCTTTTTTGTTATTTGTTCTACTAGCGTTCGATTCGGTTAAACTATCCGAAGAAAGAGCTTTCACGTCCTTTTTAATAGGCAACTTTATCTTGGCCAGTGGTTTCTTATCGGTAGCACGTTTCATTGCCGGACTAGACGTTCGAGATGAATCTGAAGACGAAATCATTATTTTCCGTCGTTGTTGTACCATTACCTTCTCTTGTTGCGGCGGTTGCGTGGTCTCTTTAGGAACAGATTTATTTCTAGGTTCCAAGTACCTTGATTTCACCTAAAAAATTAGTATGTGAAAAATTCTGGATAAAAATAGCTTCTTGAAAAGCATCTGCAATTCGTTTACAATTATTGTTAGAAGTTTAGTATTTACAAAAGTACCCAGTAGGTGTGTTATTAATGGAGAACCTTATAAAAATTAGACAGTGTACCTCTAATTTATTGGGCCACGATTTTGGTCGAGTTGTATCCGATGTGGTAGGTTTATCAGTTTGCATTTTACGTTCAAGTGGATCGCTCTTCGGCTTGTTAAATACTTTTTTCGTTTGCTGTTGTTGAACCACTGCCATTTGTTTCAAAGTTTTATGATTATGCTCGGATATAACCATTTTCACGCGTTTTAAATCTAAGCTTCGATTCGTCATGGAACGACTTGATGTTGGTCTAGGTTCCTGTAGCAAATAAGCACATTAATCAAACAAGCAATATTCAGTAAATGATAAAAATGCCATCTTAAGAACTCATAGTGATGTCATAACATCATCATCATTATAGCTTACTTTAACGAAGTTAGGATGTTTCGGCTGACGTTTTATCGTCTCCCGAGGTAAAATTACAAGGCAAGCCAACTCCTGTATCCTGCGTCGAAGTTCGAGGTCCATTTTTAACCACATAGTTGTTCTCGCGGCGCGTGCTGCGTCTCTAACCAAACATTTCTCTACTCGACTCTGAATCTTTTTCAAGAAATCAATAAACAGTGGACCCCATTTAATCTTTTCTTGGGCTTCGTCCTGTTGAACCGACGCTAACATTTTATGCAATTTTGAATAACTCTTGCACGCCTGTTCGGGCGGCAACCGTTCTGCAGCCGCCAAGAAGTTATCTTCCAAACGGCTTATGTTCCACGTTAATTCTCGTCCAAGAGATTGGAAATTTTCATTTCCTAGTACTCCTGAGAAATTGTCCGATAGGAATTTCACCGATGTTTCCAATAAATTCGATACCATTCTGAACACAGGTTCAGCCCAACGTACGTTTGGTAGAGTTGCCAACAGTTTATCACAATCCATCATGGTTTGGAGCACATTATCAGTAGACTGTAACAGAAAAATAAAAGTGGAAAGTTAAATTAATTAAGGACAACTTATCATATTATGTATGAATAAAACAAATTGTATTATTAATTTGATAATACCAATACCAAAAGTACCAGCTTTTAAGAGTACTTACAAAAATTTGAGATATTAAAAAACATACCATGTGTACAATATGCTGATGATAACACTTTGCCATAAGTTCTTTTGGAAGCGTCGCGAAAGCTTTACATGGCCAAATTCGTACAAAATGCCTCGTAACCCATCGTAGAGATTTTCGATACACTTCGTCAAGGCCATAAGCTGCTGCCAGAGGCATACACTCTAATACACCAACAGCGCATATTTGGCAAGGCTATAACAAATCAGATCAGTAAGATACTGTTACAGTAATAAAGAAACTAACAAATGCAAATTCTATATACCTTGTGAAACAAGTGGCAATATTTAACTTTAAGCGTATACCCAATAATTTCTTTAAGACCTTCCAAGCATAACATATCAGCTAGCGTTGCAAGTTCAACTATGCTTATAGAATCTGGTATATTACTTTCTCCGCTGTAAATGTGGCACAATGCAAAATGTACCGCATCATAAGAGTATCCTTGCAGAGAAATAACATTTCCCACACTCTCGATCCATCCACCACTAAGAATCGCCGCAAAGTACTGACAACGAGAACTTAATATACATTTATGAGCTCTTATGCGACGACCACCTACGTCGATCGTTACATCTGGATTGATCTCCTCTAAAAACATCCTTAGTAAATCTTCTCCCAATCTGTTGTATGGTCTACTTCCTGCTAAACTTGATGTCTCAGTCTCTTCTGTGCTTCCTTCTGAAATAAATATAGTTCAAGTCATTTGAAGGTGCTCGTTGATTCTCTAGTCTCATTATATTATAAAACAAGATGTGTTTATACTACATCACCGGTATTAATCTATGTTTTTATTATACTATAATAAATTACCTACCAGCCCCAGAACGACCCATACTGCTCTGCATACTGCTTAAATCAGACTCAGATATAATCCCTTCCCCATCATATTCTCCAGTCAGCTCTTCAAGAGGAGACTTTTGCTTAGGCGGTAACGAAGTGCTCATGATTGACGTGAATTTTCTAGGAGGTGGTCTCACTGACCCATTAGTCCTTGACATTAGCAATTTATTTTCAATCCAAGAAGTCTCCGGAATATTGTTGCGCACCCGATAGGTGCTCCTATCTTCCTTCACGCACAAAATATCAGTGCTATGTGATACTACGGGTGTCTTATCTAAATCAGACAATCGAACAAAGTTTGAGGTTGTTGTTTTCAGACTATGCGACATAACCCTGTCGCTCTTCTTCGACGCCGCATTGTGGTCGTACGTTGTTTCCGTTTGAACATAATCCGGATTCTTCAATTCGCTCTCGATCTTTTTAATCGTCTCGTTCAAAGATTTATGCGTTTCCGATATTTTACTACCTATAGCAGGAACTACTTGAGATCGATCCATATTTGGCACTTCTCCGTTCAACAACTCAGACAATTCGTAATCATGATTATCGCTATCGGGGGATGGACCACTGCCGCTGCTGATGTCAAACGTCTCACTCTTCCGCGTTTGTCCTTCGGTACTTTCTGTACAAGTCTTTTCCCATGCGGAAGTCTCCGAATATTCGTCCTCGTACTTAACGTCGGCGATGTTAAGACTCTCGATCCGTTCAGTTTTCAGTTCGGTGTACTCGTGTTCCTTTATACTAACTCTCAGTTCTTCGTTGATTATTTCAACGTGGGAATTTGGAGGCGTATCTCTGACATCATACTCAAAGCAATCTTCGGAAGACGTGTCCATGTTAGATGCGCCATTACCGTCCTGAAGGAACTTCTTCTGCGTAAGGGACTCTGGCTTCGCTGTGTCGCTCAACGAGTGACTGGAATTAGGCTTCCCTTGTAATTTCTTCAAGTCTCCTCGATCCACGGAAAGACTATGAGCACGCTTGTGCTCTTTCCTAAACATCAGTTCCTTCGCGATCTGCCCGTTGTTGTTAACATTCTGCGTCTTGTCCACGTTCCAAGAATGCCGTTTGAACGCCGGCCGAGACGTGGACAGAGTTCTTCTTCTCACCACTGGAGAATCAGACTCTATGTACATAAAGACACTCGGTTTAGCTTTCTCTCTGACACACTTTTGTTCGCTCGACAATTGATCTTCCCTCGTGGTGATACTATTTTTACCGGAATTAGTGTCATCCGATTTTATTTCTATCTGTTTGTCGGAGAACGCGGAGAAACTCCTCCTGTGCGAAGGCTGCGCAGCGTTTTCACTGTTCTTTGGCGGATCGCTCAGATCGATGAACATAGAGAAAATATTCTTTTTGTCGTTTCCCTCGGCAGGTTTTTCGCATTTGACTTCTTCCACCTCCTCTTTCTTCGGCTTCGGTGAATTGTTCGCGCCGGACATGTCGACGTAGAATTCGCAGTACGATTTACTGCACCCATTCTGTTCCTTTTTGTCCGTCGGGTGATTCTGCTGCGTGGCAGGCTTGCTGTCCATGTCCTTCAAATTGACAAAGAAACCTAGACTCCCGTGCTTTTCATGATTGCTGATCTTCCTCGCCGGTTTCTTCACGCATTCGGAACTCGAGAAACTCTGAGACATTCCGTGAGCGTTGCTTGGCTTGGGGTCGTTTTTATTACAGTCGCTCATATCAACCACCCACGCGGTCATGGAAGAAGACATTCTCGCAGGTTTTATTCTAAGGTCAGGTTCGTTCATGATAACGGAACCTCCAGAAACGATAGGAGTGGATTCCGTTTTCCGTCGCACAGTGGGACTATCGGTAGGCTTAGAATAGTCCGATGTGCTGACACCTCCGGAAATAATAGGCGTAGTCTCGTCGCACTTAGTCTTCTTTATCGTGTCAGTCCTACTATCCTTCTCTAAGATGCAGCTTAAGGTAACGGGTAAACTGTTGCTACAGTTGCTCGAATCGTTGTCCAACTCCGTATGGTAATCCGTGACTATTTCATCGCTGGCGCTCTTTGTTACCGGATAAATGTTACTCTGCGAGAAAGTATCGGTTTCTGACGACGTGTGATTGCTTTCATATTTTGCGTTGTCCAGGGATAGGTACGGTATCTTGTGGTATGGAGTGTCGCTTGGTATTTGAGCATCCATGGTGAACTTGTTTAGTACAGGGTTGATCGGAATCGGAGGTTCGTCTGGAGGGTTAAAACACGAATCGCCGTCAACCCGGTGCCCCGAATACTGAGGTATAGCATTCTGGAACACGAGATTGCCCTGCCGTCGTTCGTATTCCTGTCGTAACACCGACAGTTTCTCGTCATTCGAGTCCAGCTCGAACGTGTTCCTTCTAATGAGAGAAGGTCGTCGGGTATCTTCCGTTGAGTCGACGTCTTTATCGTTAGTTTGATCGTTCGTTTCTTTCTTAGTGTATGCGGTGACGGAGTCACTAGTGTTATTTATTCGTGATGTAACGTGCCTGTCATTGTTTATATTTGTATTATTGTCGGGGCAGGGAGAAGGATGCGCACTTTCACCGCTGTCTGCTTCCTTAATTTCTACTGCTAATGATTCTTTGTTTGTTGCTGTATTGGAATTTATCTTATCTTCGGAAATCGAATCAGTTCTTCTTACTTTCTGAGTGTCAGTAAGCGGTTCTAGGTACTCTGTAAGTTTCAACTCTCTCTGGAATTCTGCCACTCTTTCGTGTCCACTTTGTAAATTAGTTGCTTTGAGCGGAGTGAATTTGTAACATTGTTCTTCAGCGAAGTCGTTGGACTTACTTGAAAGGTACTTGAAGGTATAGGGAGAGTATGATTGTGGTTTGTCGTCGAAACAATGATTTTTAACTACGTTTGAAGCTGGAACCTCTACTTCGTCGTTAAGCGTTGATGCATCAATGAAATAATAATTGCTTGTGTTACAGGAACTTTTTTGTTTGGGTACATCATGAGAAACTTCATGTTTTATGCTTCCTGACTGTGTAGTGTCAGATTGGGAATAATTAGATTGACACAAATTTCCATCTTGTAACTTTTCAACCGAATCTTCCTTTGCAGATGCTCTTTCTACATCAGTACTTACTGATGATGCATTACCAAGATCAATAAATTCAAATGATTCGTTTTCATCGCTGCCACAGTCTGATTCATAAAATGGATCGCTAAGTACTTGGTTTTCATATTGAAAAATTTCATCTGTATGAGTTTTGGGTTTTTGAGCGTTGTCTGTGGATGAACTAGAAGAGTCTAATTGAGGCTGTTCTGCATCGACAGAAGAGCATGTTGCACTATGATCATTTGAAGCACATTCCATCAACCCTGACTCTACCAAGTCCTTCAAATGACATGCGCTGTTATAATTAGTTGAATTGTAATGCTCATTGTCTATAACTACTTTGTGATCTTTATGGTTTCCACGTCTAGCCCGTATTTTGTCTGTATTGTCATTTGTTGAAGCATACTCTGTGACTTGCAATTCTTCAAAGTCGGTGCTCGAATTCTCAGATGTAGTATTTTCATGTGGACTTACAGAACCAGTTTCTAAACCAGAATCAGCCATATCGGACAAAGTGGGACTTACATCCACTGGAGCATATTCTCTTACATTTCTTGCACTTTCAATGCTTGTTAAGGGACAATTTGCTGATGTATAATCCACATATCTTTAACATAAAGAAAAGCATTGATGAAAAAATACTGTAGTGTTTAATATGAACAAGATAAATTTTAAAACATTATAATTCTAAGTTGTAACCTTTTATTAACATCTGATATTTTGTTAGTAGAGGATGAATTCACAAACTTTGAAGCACTCAGAATGTGTTTTACCAATAATTGTTCTTCATTCAATAAATTTGAATTGCTATATAGAAGCCTGAAAATATAAGAATTATCAGTATAAATATATAGAAAAGGAAATGAATCTAATACATGTTATTCTATCATGTGCATTTTATAACAGTGATAGTAAAAGGATAAATATAAAGGATAACTTACTAATAACTATAATTTACACTGTGCATTAAAATATAGGTTTGATCACAAAAATGCAAACTTTATGTAAGTTTTATGTGCACAAAAGTATTGAAATAAGCATGTGTTTAAATTTACAAATTTTCAACTTAAAATTAGAAAGACATTTGCCATATCCCAAATAATCAAAAAGAGTTTTTTATTTATAAGTATAAATTAAAGACAATGAACATAATATATATCATAAACAAATTCTTTAATATATTACAAAACATATAATACTTTATTAAAAAATCATCTTTTATTTACAATTTACATAAATGCATGCAGAGACCTTTAGTTTAAATATAGGGAATACATTGAAATGTTAATTCAGAAAAATTTGTGATTCAGTAACATTGTTGATATTTTTCTTATATTTAAAATAATTTAATGTTTATAGCAAATGTATATTTACACAAATGTTTCTGCATTATACAAGAGTCCATACAGACATAATTTGATTATATGAGTAATAAATATATATACAGTTTTTATAGATACTGCTTCTAGATAAATGATTAGGAATATGGCAGTACCTCACAAAGCCTTCTATATGATGAAAAATTTCCAGTTTATCAAGGATGCAATCAATATGATTGTTAATGTGCATAAAATAAGGCTTGAGAACCTTGTAAAAATGTGGAGCTCTTGTTTTAATAATACACTGGTTTGTTCGTATGATATTATGTCCATATATTATGTTAAAATCACAATACAAAGAATCCGTAAATATGCTACAATAAAACATTCTATTCAGTTTATGTATTTATAAATTTACATTTTGTACACAAAAATTATTTGATACAAATACAAACTGTAAACAGATGCAACAAATATTACAAACTCAAATCTTTCACGGATAAACTTTCTAAATTAAAAGTTTCAGATATTTTATAATTTTGTACCATATATTATACCAATCATTCCAATATTCAGTATTATACACATTATTTGTACAAATAAAATTATACAACAAAAAGTAATTTTATAAAATTTTAATTGTATCATGCTGGGATTTATAAAGGTTTCATACAACTGTAAATTTGATTATTGTTTTTATTTATTTTTTCAATTTCTTAATTAATGATATGAATGTATGAAATAAAATAAAATTATTATTATTTTACCTCAAAATGTTATCTTGTAGATTTCTAAGACTGTTTGTAACAATCCGATTCTTTTCTTTGCGTTGATGTTTTTTAAATATTTCGCTTGAAGGAAGTTCAAGCTTGACAGAAGTATAAAGCTGATGGCAATAAAGCCATTGATGTATTCTGTCTAAATTTCCACTTTGCTTGTTGTTGCCCCTGCCTCCAGCCATGAGACATGTTTAATGTTTCATACTTTTCCACCTTTAATCCGTTAAACTTTTATATGTATAAGAATAAAAAAAAATACA
Organism: Megachile rotundata; assembly: GCF_000220905.1. Lineage (NCBI taxonomy): Eukaryota > Metazoa > Arthropoda > Insecta > Hymenoptera > Megachilidae > Megachile > Megachile rotundata. Next base: position 2,807,406 of record NW_003797147.1, on the reverse strand, counting down.
GATAAATTTAAAGGTAGGCACAGGTTTGTATGTTGCATACAAATTTTATATTTAGCATTTTATATTATTTAATTCTATGTTATACAATTTTTTTATTTGTAATGAATTTAGCTTCATTTATAATTGACAGAGTTTTATCATAGGTGCTGAAAGAAATGGTCAAGCAAAAAGGACTCTAATACTTCTTTCTACAATGTATGCATCGCTGACAAAGTACATAACAATTTCAAGGTCAACACAGCAGATACTCCTTGCATAGTAATTATCAAGCCTTTCATAGTATTTTAAATGTATAAATAATCACATTATATCTTTAATATATTATAAGATTAAACGAACTGTCTACTCAATTGCGGATTATTACATAATATTTTCGAAAGTGTCTTTTAAATCATATTTAATAATCAGTGAGAGCAAATAATACAGCTACTTTGCGTTTAACCTTAAATACACAATCCTGCGTATAAGTTTGAGAATAAAATGTTCAAATAAATCTATGAAACGGAAGTTTGAAAATTGGAATAAATTAAGATACAAATGCCAAAAATAAACTTGTACAATTCTAGCACAGTTCAAAGCAAGAATTCACCATTTGAACGAAATATATCCAATGCCGATTAATTGATTTATTAATAAAATTTCATATCGTAGTACACAAAATATAATTTAAAATCATCGTTAAGGGCTTAAGCTTCTCTGACATCTAAGAAACACTGGTTAAAAACATTTAGTTGATTATCATTTAAACATCTTCGTACAAATTCGAAGTGCGACTAACTTTCAAGTATTAAGAGTAACATCCAAGTTAGTACAATTTAATATAATATATTTATTTTAAAGAAGTCATGAATGAACGAAAATCTTCTCAAATAACATGATGGAACGTTGAAATTTCTTAAATATATTTTTGACAAGCCTTTCTCAATGATTTATTGATCGCACTTCGTACATATGTAACGTACCTCGCATTATTTCGGTTCTTGGACACCGGTCTGGATATAACATGATTATACGATGTTACGAGACATAATTTTCTCGCGCATTTTGTTCGACACGTCCGCTACGAAATTCGGCGGATATTAACGGTATAACACTGTAAAACGTTTACTTGTTTGTTGTTCAAAACACATAAATATGCGACGTTCGTTCTCGATCCGAAAGCGTGAGACTGTCTACTCTAGGTTCCGCTAGGTGACGCGCGAATCGAGATCAATTTTTTATTTTGAGGTTAGGTACAAGAATGTTCTGTCAAATTTCTCCATATGAGTTCTCGTTTCACAGATAATGGAACTTCTCATATGTCGAATTTTCATTCATTCCGCGCATATTGGCTCTGATTGGTTCTAGCAACTCTGCAACCGGGTATACCACACATGCGCTTTTATTAAATTTACGACGACAGGATTATATACCTTGTAGTTCTTTTACTCGAACTTTTAGATTTTCCAATTTTCAATTTTTTTAAATCTCAAATTTCCAAATTCTAAAATTTTGAGAATCTACAAATTTCTAAAACTCCAAATTTAAAGATATTGATATTCTACAATCTTTAAATTTTTAAGTTCTTACTAGTCGAGAATTTACTGATCACCATATATATACGGAAATAGAAGAACAACAGAGTGGTAGGGAGTATACTGAGCTCAGTTGAGGTGCGCGAAAAGGATTCGATCATCTGTGAAACAAAGTGTATGTGCAACACTGTTTTGTTACATTAATCATGTTTACCTGATGAATATTGAAAATGAACACGAGAGAAAAAGAGAAATACATCGAAGAATTCGATTTTCCTCATTGCGACGAATCTTCGAAGTATGAAAAGGTCGCGAAAATTGGTCAGGGCACCTTTGGGTATGTTTGACACAAAATTGTAATCCTCTTTTAGGTTAGGTTGAATACACGGTAAAAGTTTTTACTATCTTTTAATTTTAATAATTATTTTGTAGAGAGGTGTTCAAGGCTAGAGATAAAAATTGTACTAAAAAGTTCGTAGCTATGAAAAAAGTATTGATGGACAATGAAAAGGAAGGGGTATGTACACGTTCAAATATTCGATCGTTTAATGCATCTCTTTCCATTTTTTGTCCACATCGTCTGATTATATAAAAATGCAAAACGTTTGTATATAAACAATAATTTGTTGTATTTATATTCTGTTTAATAAAAAATGTTATATCTTTAAGATGTACTTGTTAATGATGGGGCATGATGACAAAGTACAATGTTGCAAACAAATGTGGTGTAAGTCACCAATTAATCATCTTGCTATTTAACTAAAAAATAATGAAGGTAGACTCATGAAGGCTTGTATCATGTCCATCACTAGTATTTACATTTTAATGAAATATTTTAAAGTAGAATATGTATAACAGTATTCCTCATTTTTATATTAATCAACTATTTCTTTACAGTTTCCTATAACTGCTTTAAGAGAAATAAGGATATTACAATTATTGAAACATGAAAATGTAGTAAATTTAATTGAAATATGTAGAACGAGAGGTAAATATTCTATACCTGTATGTAGTTGTACTTCATCAGAATAATATTTTGTTAATACTATTGAAATTGTTTTTTCAGCAACTCAATATAATCGTTACCGTTCTACATTTTATCTTGTATTTGACTTTTGTGAACATGATCTAGCTGGTCTGTTATCAAATGTAAATGTTAAATTTAATTTAGGAGAAATTAAAAAAGTAATGCAACAATTATTAAATGGTCTCTATTATATTCATAGTAATAAGGTAAGTGTATATGAATTGTATGATTAATACAAAATATTGATCCAAATAATCACAATTTGTATCATGTATACATATTTTTATAGATTTTACATAGAGATATGAAGGCTGCAAATGTTTTAATAACAAAAAATGGTATACTAAAATTAGCTGACTTTGGGTTAGCTCGTGCATTTAGTGCAAATAAAAATGGTCAACCAAATCGTTATACAAATAGGGTGGTTACTCTGTGGTACAGACCACCAGAACTGTTACTTGGTGACAGAAACTATGGACCTCCTGTAGATTTATGGGGTGCTGGTTGTATTATGGCTGAAATGTGGACCAGGTTAATATCTTGATGGTATTTGTGGTAATATGGGAATATAAGCTCATTACTATTCAACATTGCAGGTCACCTATAATGCAAGGAAACACAGAACAACAGCAACTTATATTAATTTCTCAATTGTGTGGTTCTATAACAACAGAAGTATGGCCCGGAGTAGAAAATTTGGAATTATTTAACAAAATGGATTTACCTAAGGGCCAGAAAAGAAAAGTAACTATTAGTTTTGCATAATTAAGTTTATGATATACACATGTGAGTAATGTTATTAAGAATATTTTTGTTTACAGGTTAAAGACAGATTAAAGCCATATCTAAGAGATCCTTATGCATGTGATTTGTTAGACAAACTTTTAATTCTTGATCCCTCTAAAAGATACGATTCAGATTCGGCATTGAATCACGATTTTTTCTGGACTGATCCAATGCCGTGTGATCTTAGCAAAATGTTAGCACAGCATACACAAAGTATGTTTGAGTACTTAGCCCCACCAAGACGTCCTGGTCATATACGTCATCCTCATCATCAAGTATCTGGAGGGCCAGCAAAACCTAGTTCTAGCATGGCTGATAGTGGTTACCAAGATCGTGTATTTTAATATTTTTCGTTCCGACAAATATATACTGCCCTCTATCGTTTATTTTCGTTGTCTGTATAAATTTTGATAAATCGTATAACGTTTGATTTTAATGTCATTGATGTATATACAATTTTACGTTAAAGTCAAATATCTGATTCACATAAATTTCAGAAACAAACTGTAAGATTTTTTTTATACATATATACATATAAATATATATATATTATTTATATATATAAATTTTGTACAAACAGAAACAGTCTCCTGATTTAAGCCTTCTATTTCCAAATTTACTTAGTTTCTAGTTAATTATTTGTGTATCGTGTTTTACACAGTTTTTGTTTTTACGAAACGACACTTGAATATTGTTAATTTAACTTTATTATTTTTACACTGGTACAACACTTTTGATTATTACGGAACAGTGAACTAATAATAATTACGCATGGATGATATTTTTCGAACTATTATACATCACGATATTTTAAATAAAAGTAATCGTTAATTGTTGCTTCGGAAAGTAATTTTCCAAGCGCATTATGTCAAAACAAAATTTATTCAATAAACAAATTTCAACTTTACAATTATTCTCGAACCAATAGTGTTATACAATTAATAACTATAAAAGAAATCTTAAACACATACAAGTCTAAATTCACTAAAAATCTAAATTTAATAACTGTAGTACTCATGCAACCAAAGTGAAATAATTAGTAAATTCGATAACTCGTTTAGCAATCGTACATCCAATTTCACGTCTGCATTATCATATTGTCATGAGAAAGCAGTGTCGTGCGTAGCACCTAAATAAAAAATTCAATATGTACATGATTGTGTATGCCCGTAATACTTTGTTACTTTTTATTCTTACGACTACGATAAAATAAACTATCGTACTAATCGATATCTGTAAGGCACAGATAAATATGATTTATATTAAAAATAAATGACGCGACAGTGGTATTTATCACCGGCTATAAAAATATGAATAAAAATTCTTTTAACACAGGCAACATGTTTCGTTTTAAATATTCCATTTCTCTTGTTACAATCGACGTGCTAAATGAACGGTCACTGCAATAATGTATTGATGAAATGACGAACACACATTTATATCACATATATTCTTAATCATCGTCGTTCTTTAAAAGCTGTTCCAAAGGATTCGGGCCCATTCTTTTCGGCTTACTCGTTGATGCTTTCTCCGTACTGTCAGCTGAAATAGTTATTCATCAGTTTAAAAATACATTTCTCCAGAATCATGTGTTTCAAATTTTAAGAAATATATAGGGTAAGATATACTAATTTTGGCACTGTATTCATTGTTATACCCAACACTGTATAGTCATGTTTAAAAATTGTTTATAACTTAATTTTTTGTTTTGATGTCTTAGAAAATTTTAACACCCTATTATTGTATATTTTAAGAATATTTTAATAAAAAATATAATTACATGTGGTGGGTCGTTGAGCATTTAGACAACTAAGCCACTCTGTCATACTTATCCTTCTGTCATTGTTGATATCACAGTATTTAGGCAATCTCTTGCCACATCTTTGAAGCTGCCTATTATTTGCTACCATTGTGCGGAAACTTTTCCATTCCTTTCTCTCTAAAACCTGCAAAAATAGTACATACATCAATAACAATTTTTTAGTCCTTGCAATTCAAGCATGTTTTTTATTAAGATATGAGGAAGGTTAGAGTTAGCAATACATTCAAGCATAAATAATGAGAGTCTGCTGACCACATTTATTCCAATTTAAAAACCAGCAATTTTCTCAATACCTTCTTTCAATTATAAAAAGAAATCTAATATTACAAAATCATTTATGATGCGTTAAATTAAATATATAAAAGAAAATAATAAAAAAAAAAATTTGAGGAAAATATTTCATGCCTTATTCTTGTTTTTATCAAGCATAACAAAATGCCAAGTCGCTATTTGTTCCTCTTTCGAAGCCTGCCACTTGGCCGTCGTCTCGTCCGAGTCCGTTCCGGACGCCTTCATCTTTTTCTGCATTAGATCCATTAAATCTCGTAAGAACAGCTGTTTCTTTTGTTCTGGACAACCTGAAATACCATAAACGATAAATTTGAAATACTTGTTACAAAAAGGTGCACCACAAGGTAGAGTTTAAGAAATGTTACCTTTCATGGGTCTGCTCGGTGTAGGTACAGGATTACAATTCGGAGTACGATCTTTCGATGACGTTCCGGGAATTGGTTTACCGGTGTCTTGATAGACACACCAACAGTAGCCTGAATAACATTGCACTCGATGATATCTACCATCAGGAGTGCATTCAGGCACGTAAAATTTCTCTTGCGAGTGTTGCCTCACGTCCTCCAGCACGGATCGTCTATCCGTTAAACAATCGTTTGCTGTAAATTGTATAATAAAGGTTAGGTTATTGTATTATGTGGATAAAGTAATTGTGGTGGAAATATGGAGAGGTTAAGATTTAGGAATTTGGGATTATGGGAATTGTGGAATATGGGAATTGAGGAATATGGGAATTGTGGAATATGGGAATTGTGGAATATGGGAATTGAGGAATATGGGAATTGAGGAATATGGGAATTGAGGAATATGGGAATTGTGGAATATGGAAATTGAGGAATATGGGAATTGAGGAATATGGGAATTGAGAAAGATGGGAATATAAAAATATGGGAATTTTAAGTTATAAAAATTTTAATAATAAAAATTTCAAATTTCCAACAAAAAAAATGATAAATTTGAAACTGAAGAAACTTCAATATGCAAACTTAAAAATTTCTAAGCACAAAATTTTCTAACTCTACGAATTAAAGTAATAAACCCTGTATAACAAAATGTTTAATAAAACTTGCCATCGCTATCTTCTTTAGTGTCCATTTGATCATCGTTGAACGCTGGTCGCGAATGTACTGGGGCAGGATTGCCTTTCAACACTGTGAAACACGAAAAACACAAGATTACTATAAAACTTTTTGGAAGAACAATAATCGTCTTTCTCATCGGGCGATTATTTTCCAAATTAATATTCACGATTATATACAAGAATTGTTTCACTTCCGGTTTGTGCGTACGCAACGGAAACTCTGTTCCTCTGTACAGCTTGCACTGCTTTCGCGTAGTTTGTTAATACAGCAGTTAATTTGCAAAATAAAAAATGGAAATAGAGATTTTTATTTACACATATGATAAATAATTTTGAAAAACCGTCACCACCCAGCAAACAATATCTTTTTGTACAAAACACATGCCGAATGAAATCGAATAAAGCGGTTCATGAATATGATCAACTATATTTCTTTGCATTTGAGTACAGCCATTTTACATATTTTATGTAACCTCTTTTTACTAAATTAATTGTCCAAAAAATTTTCGTTGAAATTTCATAAATTTCTTATTTTTTTATGGTGAGACTTCAAATGCAAAGGTTCGAACTGCAGTTTTATTTACAATGGAAGATCTCGAATTTGGAAATTCAGAAAAATTTCTAAATTTCTAAATTTTGAAGTTTCTGAATTTCCCAATTTCCAAATTTCAATTTTCTAATTCCAGAATTTCTCAATTCCTTAATTCCCCACTACCTAAATCCCCAAATCGCAATTTTACCAATCCCATAATTTCCCACTACTTAAATCTCCAAATCGCAATTTTTCCAATTCCTAAATGTTCCAGTTCAGGAATTTCCCAATTCCCTAATTCCCCACTACCTAAATCCCCAAATCGCAATTTTCCCAATTCCACAATTTCCCAATTCCTTAATTGCCCACTACTTACATTCCCAAATCGCAATTTTTCCAATTCCTAAATATTCTAATTCGAGTATTTCCCAATTTCCTAATTCCCCACTACCTAAATCCCCAAATCCTAATTTTTCCAATTCCTAAATATTCTAATTCGAGAATTTCCCAATTCCCTAATTCCGCACTACCTAAATCCCCAAATCCCAATTTTTCCAATCCCATAATTTCCCGATTCCTTAATTTCCCACTACCAAATCTCCAAATCACATTATTCTCAATTCCACAATTTCCCAACTCCTTAATTCCCCACCACCTAAATCCCCAAATCTCTTCCCCTCCTAAATTCCCAACCTCAAAAATGTTCATACACTTCCCCCTTTCACATCAAGATCTTCCCTTGCCACCTACAGTTACCAATACACAATTTTGATGTTACATGAAATCGTAGTGATCGGAATGGGTGGTGACGCATAATAAAATTGATGAACGAAAGATCTCTCTGTATCATGATTCATCGTATCGATAAAGATCCATATAAAAGCACATGGTTTTAGAAAGAAGCATTGCCACGTTGATCGTTCAAGTGATTCAATCGTTCCACGAAAGTTTTCACTAAACTCGAATAATTCTGAAAACGACGTTTTTACTGGCTGACGAATGAAAACCAGGATGATTTCCTTTATTACTCGAGGACCGAGAGAGGCAATCATTTCTCGGATAAAGTCATCATCAACGGATCGTAACTAGAATTCTTGAGGATCTTCGTATGATGTTTTATGGAATATTTAAATTTGTAATATGACGTTTTCCATAAAGTCATTCGATACAGTACTTGGCTTTCTTCTCGATGAAATTTTATGAATATTACGTTGGGTAAAATTAATGTTATAACACGTTGCAATAAACTTGGAAATCTTGTGGATCATAAATTAGAATAAAATAGACGGCTTCGATGAGCCGTAAAGAAGCGGTGGAGTTTTATGTTGCAGTATGTTTCAAGTATCTTTGGTTATGTATTCGATCGAATTTGTAAAATGTTTTAAATTTAATGCAAGATACTTCGTACCTTATAATATGTAGCACATTTGACCTAAGTCAAATTGTGTTGATTTGTATACATCGCTAAGTTTGTAACTGTTTGATAAATTATCGACGATAAATAATTCCAATAACTAAACATGGTGTTCGACGTCGCGTGCTCGACACTAAATGTCCTACCACGTGACATCCCTAACCTATGATTTTTACGTCAGTTGCGTCACTGCAATGTCAAGACAAATAAAGAAAGTTGAAATGTCAGGTATGTTTAAATTCCAGACTCGTGCTGTATTTCGTGTACAATACAAATACACGATATAAGAGGATTAAATGGATCGTTTATTTTGAAAGTGATGTATTTTCATTTATTTCGAGAAAATTAAAGGTTGGCATGTCAAAGAAAAAATATAGGTTAATTATATCAAGACTAGCAATTTTACTGATTGATCAATAATTTTATTATACAAATTTGTTTTGGGTGATGTAATTAAAATAATGTATATAATAATATAATAAAATAATGTATATTCATGCAAATGACCGCTTTCAAAATAAATGGTCGAGATGCACATCGACTCATACAAGCTTAACGTGCCAAGTGCTGTATCGTGAAAGATCCTCAATTAATCCGAGCAATCCGAGTAACGATTAAGAGAGAAATTGGTAGACTGTTGATGAGCAGAACTAGGACTCACCTTGGTCCGTGGCCCGGGTCCTCTGGGCCTCAGGGACCTCGGGGCGCTCGTCTGCGGGGTTCAGCGACAAGAACAAACGTACTAAATGATAACAATGATGTCACTCAGCCGACCGGCCTTACCTATATGTACAATGTTTTTTTGTCATTCGCGCATCGCAGGTTTTCTAGCAGAGCAGCGAGCGGTGGCGAACATTGAACTATACTTTCAGGCAGGAATTTGTCTCTTTACTATTTTCACGCACCCAAGGGCTCTATTCTTTCTTACGTGTCTATCACGCAACGTTTATGCTTCTTTTCATGAACAATCCCTTTACTGATAGCAATTACAAGTGGGAATTTATTCATGCGGTCTCAGCGTATCATGCGAGGTACGCGAAATGTACGTGCAGTAAGGAGGTAGCTACGGTCGACAAAGTTCATAGGCTTTCGATTTCTTTTGTGGTTAGTTTTCAAGGTTTCAGCGTTTCTCTTGTCTGTCGAGTGTATTTTTAAAAGAAACGTATAGGTAGCGATAGCTCGAAGCTACGAGTCTAAACGTCGATGATTCCCGGGTCACGCGAGTCGATCCTGAAGAATCTTCACCAGAATGCGATTACTTAACATGCAATTGACCACAATTCTACGCATCGACCGATCTATACGACGTTCTACTCTGAGGTAGATGCACATAACTCCGTTATAATAACCTTTGGAACGTTTTATCTCTCAAGTGACGTTTGTTAATCTGGGAAATTTTAGAATTTAGGGATTTGAAAGATTAGAGAAATGAGAAATTAAAGAACTGAATTTCCAAGTTTTTAAAACTTTTCGTTTTTAAATTTTTAGGTTTTCATATTTTACTAGTTTGAAATTTGTTAAGATCATCAAATTTTGAAAGTTTCAAATTGCAAAGTTTATACAATTTTAGAATATAAAGTTCCTAGATTCGTAAATTTGAAGACTTTCAAATTCCTACACCTTCAAATTTCTAGATTCCAAATACCTACAGTAGAATATCCCTAGATTCCACAATTCCAAGATTCCAAAATTTCACGATACCAAAATTTCTAAATTATGATATCTCTAGATCCCCAAATTTCTAGATCTACAAATCCCTAGATCCAACAATCCCTAGATCCAACAATCCCTAGATCCAACAATCCCTAGATCCAACAATCCCTAGATCCAACAATCCCTAGATCCAACAATCCCTAGATCCAACAATCCCTAGATCCAACAATCCCTAGATCCAACAATCCCTAGATCCAACAATCCCTAGATCCAACAATCCCTAGATCCAACAATCCCTAGATCCAACAATCCCTAGATCCAACAATCCCTAGATCCAACAATCCCTAGATCCAACAATCCCTAGATCCAACAATCCCTAGATCCAACAATCCCTAGATCCAACAATCCCTAGATCCAACAATCCCTAGATCCAACAATCCCTAGATCCAACAATCCCTAGATCCAACAATCCCTAGATCCAACAATCCCTAGATCCAACAATCCCTAGATCCAACAATCCCTAGATCCAACAATCCCTAGATCCAACAATCCCTAGATCCAACAATCCCTAGATCCAACAATCCCTAGATCCAACAATCCCTAGATCCAACAATCCCTAGATCCAACAATCCCTAGATCCAACAATCCCTAGATCCAACAATCCCTAGATCCAACAATCCCTAGATCCAACAATCCCTAGATCCAACAATCCCTAGATCCAACAATCCCTAGATCCAACAATCCCTAGATCCAACAATCCCTAGATCCAACAATCCCTAGATCCAACAATCCCTAGATCCAACAATCCCTAGATCCAACAATCCCTAGATCCAACAATCCCTAGATCCAACAATCCCTAGATCCAACAATCCCTAGATCCAACAATCCCTAGATCCAACAATCCCTAGATCCAACAATCCCTAGATCCAACAATCCCTAGATCCAACAATCCCTAGATCCAACAATCCCTAGATCCAACAATCCCTAGATCCAACAATCCCTAGATCCAACAATCCCTAGATCCAACAATCCCTAGATCCAACAATCCCTAGATCCAACAATCCCTAGATCCAACAATCCCTAGATCCAACAATCCCTAGATCCAACAATCCCTAGATCCAACAATCCCTAGATCCAACAATCCCTAGATCCAACAATCCCTAGATCCAACAATCCCTAGATCCAACAATCCCTAGATCCAACAATCCCTAGATCCAACAATCCCTAGATCCAACAATCCCTAGATCCAACAATCCCTAAATCCAAAAATCCCCAAATCTCTAGATCTGTAGACCCGAAAATCCCCAAATCCCTAGATCTCTAGATCCAAAAAATCTCTAGATTCAAAAAAATCCCTAGATAAAAAATCCCCAAATCCCAAAATCTCTAAATCCAAAAATACCTAAATTAAAAAATCTCTAGATCCAAAAATCCCTAGTACCTCAAATCCTCAAATCCTCAAATCTTCAAATCTCTACATCGTTAAATCACTTGATCCCCAGATGCCTAGGTTCCAAAATTCTTAGATCTTCACATCTCAAAATTCTCAAATTCAAAAACTGACAAATTTCTAAATTACCAAATCCCTAGCTTTTGAAATCTCAAGATCCTTAACTACAAATAGTATTATCTGAAAAACATATTTTTATAAATGTGAAGTGCGTAACTCAGCGATTCTATCTGTTAACTAGTAAATTTCTCGTTGCGCACGAATTTGTTGAGTTCTAAATTTTCCGTCGGAATCGTGTGTATCTACCTACTTAATTTATTCAGCACCAAAGTAGTTTTTTTTCGAGACACGCGATGATCGCCATGGCGGATAGTTTGAAATAGTGTTGATTGTATTTCGCGTAGGCGCGGATTTACAAAGCGACGAGTTGCGAGGGCGGTGGTTTCTCGTGGACCATGCACGAGGTCAATTGCTTCAATTCTACGGTAGCCGGTCGCAGTGTGGGCAAACTTCCGGCAGGATTCACGAATGTTAAGCGGGACCCGAGAAAGACGGCCCTTGGCTCGTGCGACATCCTGTCCGCTCGTAATTTATACCGCGATTTAGACGCCGAGACGACGACACCGACGACGATCTTCCGGTATTATCCTCAAACGACGCACAATAAGCAACACGATTCGTGACATTTTTATTTATTGCCGGATCCGAGACGCTTCCTGGTATACGCGTTGTAACACGCTGCGAGATTTCCAGCAATTTAGTATGCGTTTTCGAACTTCTAAGTCAGTTGGAAACGGGAAGTTTAATCGGATGAACAATTTGTATTATAAATTTTAGAAAAATATAGGAAAAGAGTACAAGACAGCTACTATTATAAACTTTGTAAGTATTTCATGTTTGACAAACAATTAAATAATTTGTTAAGGTGAACCATGTTGAAGGTACCTCGAATACACCTATTAAAAAAATGTCAAACTTCATAAATTTTTAAGACATCAATGTGTAAAAATTGCATCCAAGAGAGTTAATACTCATGGTGGTAGATTTATAAGGAGACATAATGATCAAACATAATATCCGAGAGATTGAACGAAGAATGCAGGAAAGAAAAGCATCGTAACTCGATGTCCTACGAAGCGAAAGAAACCTACGTATGTTATATTTATGCAAATACGGCTTGCCACAGTGGAAATAAACTGTACGATCGCCGCGGGACTCCTCCTCGCTTCAAATATTCTTTCCCTTTTTTTTAAACGCTCCTCTGTTACATGACCGAAACGAGCACGGCTCTCTATAGTTATCGTACGCCGTATTAAAATGTCAAACGATCGTCGACATCGAGTCGGATGAAAAACGAGAATGACGAATTAAAAGATTCGAAAGGTATGCCCGTGTGTAAACGGAGATCGAGGTTGTTGCGTATCAAATGGCCGATTAGGTAGACACGGAGAATTTAACACGATTTTGTGACAAAAAATTAGTGTAGGAAAGCAGCGCATGCGGGGTATCGATTTGAACCTCGAAAATGGACGAAAATTATCTTGACATCATTGGGTATTAATAATTAGTTTTAAATTTCATGATCACGGATAAAAAATTTCTTTAAAGTCTCATCTAACTTTGTCACATATTTGTAACTTTTCAAGTTTCGTTTGTAATATTATATTTTCAGTATTGATTGGTATTTTCGTATTTTTATTTTGTTATTTTAAAAGGACATGACTTGTGCTTCATCTGCATTTTTTTCTTAAGAAAGAGTTTGAATTATGTTCTTTTTTTAGCGAGGTTACAGTCGGCCATTTTGTCAACAACAACCTTCTAATAACGCGGCTAATAAAATAGTAGAGCTTCGATTCATCTGATCTTGATGGAATAAATTACAGTTGTTCCGCGAGAAATATCGCTTTATTCGCTCGTAATGTGCCATAATACGTGATCCCAGATTGCTCGTAACTAATAAGCCTTACATGCATGCCTGTCGTTTCAATCAACCGCAAGTAAAACCACATCGAACTCATGCTATTTCTACTAGCACTTTTTTCAAGAATCTAGTAGAAATTAACACCTTGCGTACCACTGGCGACTGAAATAGATAAACCCAGTCACTCGACGAAGTAAAAAATTGGGAAACCATGTAGGTTTTTAGAGAAAATCATTCGGTGTGGACGTGTGTTCAGAAGCGATTTAATAGCAACCTTCACCCAGGAAACGAGAGAAGAAAAGCAGTATGCATAGTAATTCGCTCGCAGACAATTGTAATGTTACTCGGGTAGACGAGATTAGCGCGTGTTAAGCAGCGTTAAATAAGGGTATCGATGTTAATCTCGATTTACGATCGCCAGTCAGCTGTACTTTTGAATTCATTAGAAAGGAATGTGGATTTTAACATTTCTTTGCTGAATTAAACTTTGTTCTTCACATTAGAACTTCTGTTTTATATTTTAATCATATTGCTCTCAAATTTATTCTTGAAGAATATAAATATTTATCATTCATCAAGCATATAAATATTGCTCACTATTGTCATAATAATTCTGGTTACATCAATGAATCTGTTGTGCTCATATTAGAGGAGCAAACGTAACATTCAAATGTATATATTGAATGTTAGAAAAAAGATTTAAAATAATTTACATATTAGATCTCATAGATCTGAGCAGGAACAGTAGTGTTTGACGAGCAAAATTAAATATAATTTAATTAAAAAAGTGACATAGAACAAGGATTGTACATCGAGTTTAACAGATATTCCATTTTTGCACGAAAACGATCTTGGATCCTCTCTTTCGTTTCTTCTCAAATAAATATATTACAAAAAATAAACTGCACAGCAGTGTCCTAAACTACACTTGATAAAAGAGTTTTCATCTGTCCAATAAAATGTATACATGAAATATAAGTTGATTCCAAAACTTAGAACAAGTCTCTTGATTAAAGAGAATTAAAATACAAAATGTAAATTAAATACCACTATTTATTAATAAGGTTCTATAGTCAAAAAAGAGTATAGTATCAATACCAAATTTTAGAGTCAACTTGTATACATATCTAACGATCACTATAGAAGACAATCTACCGTGGCGCAACAGCTTGGCGCCGCTTCGCAAATATCATGCTCAAAATTGATTTATGCACTCAGTAACCTCGACTGTGACCTTGAAAACTCTCACCTGCCAAGAAACAGAGATTTCAGTGATGTTTACGGTTTCACTTGATAATTTTATACTGAACAATACCTACTACCTTTTTTAACATGAGCAATTATCTTATAATTATCCTGCAGATGTTCATGCAAATATGAACTTTTATACTAGAAGTTACATTACAGAACATACTATGTCTACTATCTAATAACAACTCATTATCATTACTATTAAACAACAAAGTATGTATACATATTATACAATACATGTCAAGTCAAAATGACCTTGAATTCATGTGAAGATTAATCTGATCAAAATTAATCTGATCTATTTTAGTGTCCACATTTTTACACATTGTATGGAATACAAAGTTTACATATATTTTGTAAAGAACAAAAAAACATATGTTTTGTTCTAAGTGCATAAATATCGGTAGTTGATATATTTTTAATTGTAAGATGAGTAGAATGAGAAGATCGAAGATCGTCAGTCGTACAATGATCCAAGAGGTCCAACAGGTCCTCCGCGTTTCTCCCATATCGTTTGAAAAGCACGTGCACCACGTGTTAAACTTACGAGTGAAGTCGTTCGCAAGGCAGGCACCCCATTCTTGCCTGGAGAGTTTCAAATCTCGATTTAGGTCGCACGTGCGGGCAAACGTGCGAGCACATTTCTTCGGCCTTACCGCCTTCTTCGCTAGTCTCCTCAGCTCTTTGTACTCTGCCCTGTCCAGATATCCATCCTCGTTTTTGTCCAGCGTCACGAACTTCCACGACAACACGCGTTCCACGTTTTTGTCACCTGTCAAAAACCATTTATTATCATATGATCTCACAATAAGTAAAATATCAATGCTTACACACATTTACTTTTCAAGAAAACAGGTTTAGGCACATACTATACCATTTTTAAATAAATACTTGTTACATTGTATTTAGTACTTTGTATACATCAACAAGTATAAGGTTAGAGCTTAACTTATTAATTTATGCATTTTGTTTATTAATGTTTAGTCCGTTATTAGTCTGAAGTGTATTAAAACTAATTTCACTGTACTTTAAATAGGCGATTCTCCATGACGAATTGAACAAAACCTTTTCATGACGACATCCATTGTACAAAAACGTATTATATGTTAATGAGTACATCATTAAATTAATATCATTAATTAGAAGAACTACTTTTCAAGACAAGTGCACCAGATATTAATAATGAAATCATATCGCATGTGTTTGTATTTAAAAGATGTGTATGCAGAGTTCAGAAAGATGCTAACCATCGGCAGAGATATTGGTCCGTCTGTACTCGATTTTGAAGTTCTCGATCAGGTTCCCGTTAAACTTGGATTTCTCAGCGCGATCGCACGTATTCCTGTGTTTGCTGTTGTACTGCCTTCGCTGCTTCCAGTTCGGCGAGCGCCTCCTTTGGCCGCTCCTGGTGGAAGCAGCAGATCTGGGACCGGGTTTCAAACATCTTGGTCTTTGGTGTCTTACCGAGGTGTCGGGCAGTGGTCTGCCCTGCGGCGTCACGCACCAACAATACCCGGTTTCCTCGTGACATTGCACCGGTGCGTAAGTGCCATCCGGACGACAGACTGGTCGTGCACCCGGCCTGGCGGTCAGTCTTGCGGAGAAGCACGCTGGTGTCTCTGGATAGACAGGTTAAATCACATGGTTTCTCGTTAGATGTTATCTTTTTACGTTTGTGAGGAGAAAGCTTTGGTGCACTGATTTGATCTAGATTTTATATGATTGTAGAGGAATGACAGATAAGTTATGGTGTGAGTATTGGTGAAGTGGGGATGTGGGTACTGATGTGATGGTGATGGATATGGTGGTTTCACATTTTTAGATCTTTTAGAGGGTGGAGATTATATGACGCACTTCTTTTTTGGTATGTTGTGTTTTATAATTTTGGATAATTATTATTTTCATCATCCTCTATAATTGTACACAATTTAGACCAAATCAGTATCTAGAATATAGTCTACATCCCTTGTGAGACTTTGCTAATAATATACAGAATAATATACAGAATAAGACTCGACTGACTGTAAAGCTTTCAATCTTAATTTTGATAATTAAATATCAACTACAAATAGCAAATGACTGCATTTTAAGAACTCTTCATAGTTACAATTTATGTTCATTAATCATACATTTAGGATTACTTCAATTGGACCGTTCAAGAGTTAAAATTTAAGTTACTTCCAAAATCTGGATTTATCAATTGTAGACAAGGAAAGTACAATTACATAGCAACTTATGTAGAAATTAAAATCTAGTTACATATTGAAGTGCTAGTCACATAAATTTTACATGAGTTGATTAAATTAAAATTTATGAAACTTCAATTTCTTTAAGTACAATTTGAATTTCTCTTTTTACAATTTTCTGATTCAAATCATAGGTGTTATTCGTGTCAGACAAGAAGTCCTCTGAAACGTATGCGATGAAACTAGCAGTAGAACACATGAATCATCATCACATTTCTAACACAAGACTATGACAGAATAATTGAAATAACAAATACTAGTGAAACTAATATATTAAAATATTAAAGCTAATTAATAGAGCAGGTATCCTTGTTTCATTCCAAAAGACTTCTCGTGAGCCATGCACCATATCATTCACGCTATATCTCCTCTCAAAAATATTTCCAAAAGAACTTCTGAGTGGTCCAAATTCGTAAACCTTTCCTACAACACAAAAAGCTTAAAACAGCATACGCAAAGATAACGCAATTTACAATCGAAACAATTAGATTCGTGATTCGTTAATAACACTTTCAGTATTCCTGACACAGAATTCTAACGTACGGTTGCACATGCAGTTATAGAGATACAGTAGGTAATTACTAACATTGTATGCGAGGAGAATGCATCATCCTACCTGGACAAGGGCCAGTGTGTTTGATAAGAATAGACATGCCTTGACACTGCTTCGAAATGACCTGACACTGACTCGAATACGTAACACCGTCGCTCCCACATACCGGTGTGCTTGCACCGTCGCTCATTGTGCACTCCGCTATCCTTTTTCTGCACTCCTCCTAAAACAAACCCACGTGATGATGAAAGGTAAGCATTTCAGCAATCATTACAATTGTATAAAATTGTATATAGTGGGGTAGAATATATTGGGGTATAATTGTATATGTTGCGATGAAGTGTGTCATATGGGAGGACAAGTGGAGTACATATGTGGGACATACTGGGACATACTGGGGGGAATAGGTCTCGGGGGTTTGGACAAGGTGTGGGACCTAGGGGTAACTGGGGGACAACTTGAGAGGAATCTGAAGATATGGAAAGAGTATAGGTAGAATTTTTGAAATAAAATTTGGGAATTTTGGAATTTAGAAGTGTGGATATTTGAGAAGTTGGGGTGGTAATTTGCAAATTTGAGAATTTGGGTGTTTGGGAACTTGCATAGTTGGAAATTTGGGTATTTAGAAATTTGCAAATATTGGAACTTGGAAATGTGGAAATTTACAAATATTGGAACTTGGAAGTTTGGAAATTTGGAAATTTGCAAATATTGAAACTTGGAAATTTGCAAATGTTGAAATTTGCAAATTTGGAAAATTCCAAATATTGAACCTTGGAAATGTGGAAATTTGCAAATATTGGAACTTGGAAATTTGCAAATACTGAAACTTGGAAATGTGCAAATTTTAAAATATTGAAACTTGGAAATTTGGAAATTTGCAAATATTGAAACTTGGAAATTTGGAAATTTGCAAATATTGGAACTTGGAAATGTGGAAATTTGCAAATATTGGAACTTGGAAATTTGCAAATACTGAAACTTGGAAATTTGCAAATATTGAAACTTGGAAATTTGCAAATGTTGAAATTTGCAAATTTGGAAAATTCCAAATATTGAACCTTGGAAATGTGGAAATTTGCAAATTTGCAAATATTGAAACTTGAAAATTTAGAAATTTGTAACAATAGAAATTTACAAACTTTGAAACTTAAAAATTTTTAAATTTGCAAAACCATTTAAACCTCAAACCATTTAATAACTAATTGATTCTGAAGTAGTATCAAAGCATGCTATTAAACTCATTCTTCACAAGTCAGTAATTGCATGTAAATATTAAATTAAAAAAGTAGATTTTCTTAATACGAACAGCACACAGGTTACGTTAAGAGTGCAAAACAGTGGTCACAGCAAGAAGATGGTAATATTTCATGGCTGATAATTAGCTTAGCATATCTGAGCGATACATTAAATCATTTCAACAGGGGTAATTACTGACACGGTGGTGCGTTTAAGATTGTAAATCGGTTTTCACATTCCGTGCAATGCAAATGCATGACGTAATGAACCAGGCGCCTCTTCTGATGGATTTGAGGCGCCTTCGTTGCATGATAGAGGCGCCTACTACTTGTTAAAGAAGCCTCTGTTCCACGCTATTTCGTATGAATCATTCGTAGATTAGACTTGTTTTTGACTGATCAATTTTTGTTCTAGTATTTACATTCGTTGTGATTGCAGGATTGGTATGGAATGTGTAGGGGATTTGGTGAATCTTTGGTTTTATTTGAGGATGAAAATCAAGTTTATATTGTTAGGAATGTGCTGTTAAATAGGAAAGTGGTATTTGATTTAATTTTTTGTAATTTCAAGATTAAAATTTTTGGTAGTGTTCAAGTTTTGAGATTCAAAAAATTAAAAATACCACAATTTTTAAAATTGCAAGATTTTAACATTTAAAATTCCAAAATTCAAAATTCAAGAATTCCAAAAAATCTAATAATTCCAAACAAATCTAAAAATTCAAAAATTCCAGAATTCGAAGAATTCCAAAAATTCCAATAATTCCAAAATTCCAAGATTTCCAAGAATTCCAAGAATTCCAATAATTCCAATAATTCCAAAAATCCACAAATTCCAAAATTCCAAAATTCCAATATTCCAAGATTTCCAAGAATTCCAAGAATTCCAATAATTCCAATAATTCCAATAATTCCAATAATTCCAAAAATCCACAAATTCCAAAATTCTGAAATTCTAGAATTCCCAGAATTCCAAAATCCACAAATTCCAAAATTCTGAAATTCTAGAATTCCAAGAATTCCAGTAATTCCAATAATCCACAAATTCCAAAATTCCAAAATTCTGAAATTTTAGAGTTCCAAGATTTCCAGTAATTCCAATAATCCACAAATTCCAAAATTCAAAAATTCCAAAATTCCAAAATTCTAAAATTCCAAAATTCCAAATTCCAAATTCAAAAAATTCCAGAATACCAAATATTCCAGAATTCCAAAATTCTAGAATTCCAAGAATTCCAAGAATTCCAAGAATTCCAATAATCCACAAATTCCAAAATTCCAAAATTCCAAAATTCCAAATTACAAATTCCAAAAATTCCAGAATACCAAAAATTCCAGAATTCCAATATTCCAAAATTCCAAAATTCCAAAATTCTGAATTTCTAGAATTCCAAGAATTCCAGTAATTCCAATAATCCACAAATTCCAAAATTCCAAAATTCTAACATTCAAAAATTCCAAATTCCAAATTGCAAAAATTCCAGAATACCAAAAATTCCAGAATTCCAAAAATTCCAGAATTCCAAAAATTTCAGAATTCCAAAAATTCCAGAATTCCAAAAATTTCAGAATTCCAAAAATTCTAGAATTCCAAATTCCTAATTCCAAAAATTCCAGAATACCCAAAATTCCAGAATTCCAGAATTCCAAAAATTCCAACCCTCCAAAGTCCCTAAACCCCCACATATGTGTCTTACTACACTCTCCAATAAACAGCCATAACTCATAGCCATAATACATATATTACACACACTTCAATGAATGTACCTACACACTACACACAAGACCTCCAAAACAGTCAATAAAATCTTTAAACATCGATAATGTATCTGATCCCAAATCCCTTTCGAGTGAGTCGTTCGAAAGGTTCATGTCTGGTCACCAATTATGGCCGTAAGAGAATGCGATTCGCGGATGTGCGTAAGATAGCATAATGCGTTAGCAATCTTCTCGGAACACCAAACGATGTCGATGGATTCAAGGAAAATCGTGAAAGAATTAGTCACCCAACGAAACGTTCGTCCGCCGGTTTTAATTTTTATTCTTTCTTTGTATCGCCCATTCGAGGTGGAGTCATCGTATCCCCATGAAATGGAGCCACGCTGCTTGCAATGTTATCCTAACACGTTCATTACGCGACGAGTATTTGCAAAATGATTCATGGTCGTTAGTCATCGGAAACGATCTTGTTAGGAAGAAATTTTGCATGCAATTATACGATGAGACATTTGCTGATTTTATTGGGTGATCTGGGGAAGTGATTAAGGTGATTAGATCAATAGTTGATCAGTATAGGTCAATTAGTATTAGAGTAATTTATAGACGTGGATGAAGAGAATATGTGATTAATATTGAGTTGGACACTGATCTATGGTTGATTGTCAACAGTAGTAATGTAGATTAATTAGTTTAGGGAGTGGTTTAGGTTAGGGAGTTAATCAGTTGAAGTGGGTGGTCAAATCAGATGAAGGGGAAATTGGAATATTTGCACATTTAATTTTGCAGATTTCTCAAATCTTAAATTAGAATATCTACTCGTCTAAATTAGCAAATTTTTCAGATCTTTAATCAGAATATTTACATATCTAAATTAGCAAACTTACCAAACATTAAATCAGAATATTTTCACATGTAAATTAACAAGCTCCCAAATCTCAAATTTCTTCAAATTCTAAATCCCAAATTTCTAAATTTGCAAATTCAATGACCTAACCTAACAAATTCCCAAAACTCAAAATTTCCCAAATTCTGAATCCCAAATTTCTAAATTTGCAAATTCAAAGATCTAAACTAACAAGTTCCCAAATCTCAAATTTCCCGAAATTCTAAATCCCAAATATCTAAATTTGCAAATTCAATGATCTAAATTAACAAGTTCCCAAATCTCAAATTTCCCCAAATTCTAAATCCCAAATTTCAAAATTCGCAAATTCAATGATCTAAACTAACAAGTTCCCAAGTCTCAAATTTCCCCAAATTCTAAATCCCAAATTTCTAAATTCGCAAATTCAATAATCTAAACTAACAAGTTCCCAAAACTCAGATTTCCCCAAATTCTAAATCCCAAATTTC
>NW_003797147.1:2749205-2785475 GCF_000220905.1 Megachile rotundata | reverse complement strand
GCAAATTCAATGATCTAAATTAACAAGTTCCCAAATCTCAAATTTCCCGAAATTCTAAATCCCAAATATCTAAATTTGCAAATTCAATGATCTAAATTAACAAGTTCCCAAATCTCAAATTTCCCAAATTCTGAATCCCAAATTTCAAAATTCGCAAATTCAATGATCTAAATTAACAAGTTCCCAAATCTCAAATTTCCCGAAATTCTAAATCCCAAATATCTAAATTTGCAAATTCAATGATCTAACCTAACAAATTCCCAAAACTCAGATTTCCCCAAATTCTAAATCTCAAATTTTTAAATTTGCAAATTCAAAGATCTAAATTAACAAGTTCCCAAATCTCAAATTTCCCCAAACTCTAAATCCCAAATTTCTAAATTTGCAAATTCAATGATCTAAACTAACAAGTTTCCAAATCTCAAAATTTCCCAAATTCTGAATCCCAAATTTCTAAATTTGCAAATTCAATGATCTAAACTAACAAGTTTCCAAATCTCAGATTTCCCCAAATTCTAAATCCCAAATTTCTAAATTTGCAAATTCAAAGTTTGAACCTAATAAAGCCTCACAACCCTCAACATCAAACACCCTATTTCCCTCATATTATTTTCCCCATCGCCATTTTCCCTACTTCCTCCCCATCCCAATGCCCATTTCAGGTATAAGAGTAATATTTTCGGACATCGAAGAAATCTGAGGTACAAGTTTCCAGGTTGCCTCGACACCGCCTCAAGGCAGTTTATCGTGCTTTCAAATTTATTCTCTGCCAGAAGAAAACGACTCGGTTCGCGCGATTACGCGCCGAAAAACCCGTTTCGTCCCGCACCAAATCATGTTATCAATTTCCTTCTTTTTTGCGCGTGTTGCATACAAGCGAGACGCTCCAACCAGATCCGAGTGTTTGTTACAATTAAGCGTGATTTTCGTCGGCGATTAATTACTTCGTAAATCTCGACGAAACATTTTACGACCGGCGCCGATATACGATCGCGAGAAATGGCTCGTTAGCGTATATTAGTAAGTAAATTAGATAGGAACAGGTTGGAGCTTCGAGAACGTTTTAGTTTATTTTTCTGTTAATACCTCGATGACCGCTGCCGACGTTCACGACTTTAATACTTTTGTGTTCGTTACTTTTTAGCACTTGGAGTGTATCGATTTCTATGTGGTTATTATTATTGCAGAAATTATAATTTTTGTTGTAATTTTTAGTTGATAATTTTATTTCAGTTTGACATAGATGTTCGATTTTGTTAGTTATGTATTTTAAAATCGATTGATTTTCCCGCCCTTTTTTCTCTCATCTGTTTATGTATAATTATATGTATAATATGTAAAATATGTATAATTTTAAATTCATGTACATCCATGAATTTAAAGACTAACAAATTTAATAATGTTTTAAATTAAAAAATTAAAAAAAATGAAACATAGAAAAGTTCTAAGAAGCAAAAGTCTTTTTATCACATGTATCTAAATATATTTTAAATTAATAATTGTTCGAGCGAATTAAGCTGCGTAATATCGAGGTTAAAATGTATCGGATAGACAGACAGTTCCGAGAAGATGGAATTTCTAACTCAGAAGCTATTTATTAAGAGGAATGCTAAAATAAGCTGTACGGCTGATCGTTCAGTGGTATATTGTTGAAGTTCGAGCAACAAGAGGCGGGTTATAAGTAGTCACTCGTTTATTTAATCATTATTTTCAAGCGGCTCTGCCAGCGACCTTATAATCAGAGACACGGACAAATCACTATATTTCTCTGATGGTCGGCTCAACAGAAAGAAACACCTTCTCTGAAACCCTGTCATTAGGCACACGTTCATACGTTCCTGTAAGGTGTCTTTAACCGTAACGTGGAATTTCGAATTTGAAGAAAAAACTGCACGGATTCCGACTTACGCTTCCTATCAGAAATTATGTAACACCGAGTGCCCCTTAATAGCTGGTTACCGTACGTCAAGTGGTCGATTTTGAAACTTGAAAATATCGCTAAACAGTACTTATGCCAAAGTAATTTAAATGTGAACCAGACGTTCACGAAAATAACTGTCCAATCTTTTTACTAATATTTTCAGTGCAAAATGACCGACAATTAGGCGTAATAAGGAATACATAAATAAATGTAATTTGTGTATTGTTACCTGAGGAATGTTAATCGGAACATTTAATAATGAAGTCAGCGATGTCGATAAATCATACGTGATGGTATTATTAACTGAATACGGAGTTGTAATTCTTGTTTGCGATTTAATGAATACAAATGTGTGCTTCTTTATTTGCTGGATCATTGTTTTGGCCAGTTTTTATCTCTTCTTATAGCTTTTTGCTTTCACTATTATACATACAGGGTGCCTCACAACTAGTGTGTAGCGCACGCGCTCGATTGCGCATGCGCAGACGCGAGAGTGACAGCTTCGAGCTTCTGCGCATGCGTAATCCTCGTCCTCTGGTTGGTCCGTGTTTTTCCTTAATAATTCGAAAATGAAGCTTCAAATCCATTTTTTGCAAAGGGAAATCTTGTTCAGAATCAAGTCAGCTACCTCTCATTTCAGGGACAGTAGTTGTGAGACACCTTGTATATTTCAATGTTTCTTTTTTTCGATTTCAATATTGGTTTTGATGTTTTTACATTCTAATATTTCCACGAACTGATGTCCTTATGTCCATATAGTCTTACGTCTTAATATCTTTATCAATTAATATCTATGTATTCTAATGTTCTTATGTTCTAATATCTATATGTTTTAATATCCTTACGTCCCTATATCTCTACGCTCTACATTCCTATGTTCCCATATCTCTACGTCTCCATATCCCCACGTCCCTACGTCCCTACGTCCCTATATCCCTACGTCCCAATATCTCTACGTCTCCATACCCCCACGTCCCCATATCCCCACATTCCCATATTACTACGTCCCCATATCTCCACGTCCCCATATCTCCACGTTCCCATATCCCTACGTCCCCATATCCCCACGTCCCATTATTACTACGTCCCCATATACCCACGTCCCCATATCGCCACGTCCCCATATCCCCACGTCCCCATATTCCCACGTCCCTATATCCCTATGTCCCAAAATTCTTACGTCCCCATATCCCCACGTCCCCATATCCCCACGTCCCCATATCCCCACGTCCCCATATCCCCACGTCCCCATATCCCTATGTCTCAAAATTCCTATATCCCAATATCCCCACCATCCAATACCCCCGCATCCCAACATCTCACCAAATAATCTCACTTTCCACAAAACCCAATCGGTCACAAAAACTATTTCCACAAAGAAACGCCAATAAAAAAAAAGACTCCACGAAATCTGCACGCAGAAGCATCGAAGTGACGAAACAATGAAGCAGCCAGTAATTAGTAGTGACGAGATGCGACCCTGAACGGGCAATTAATATCAAGCAGGCCTGAGTGTAATTCCGTTTCACGCGGCTAATTAGAATTCGTAGAAAGAGATCGGAGTCGCGTGTGCCGAGCGCAACTCGACGACACGTAAATGTAAATTTCTGCAAACGAGCCACGACCACCGCGATTACCTGTTGCACCTGTTATCGATCACCTATGTATGCGCGTATATGCACGCTCGTGTGCCGCTTTAACTACGTTTCGTGGCGGGTTTCAAGTTTCGACGCGATCACGTGGACAACATGATTCGCGTAAATTCAAATCGACCCTGTTCGTATCTAGGAGCCGGTTTACCGGCGAAAAATGAAAAATCCCGTCGGACATTCATCATGCTCGTTTTGACCGTTTCTATTAATATCGGATCGCGGCGCGGTTACGGCGGTTGAATTATGCAAAGCTTTCAAATGCCCGCGTAAAAAGGAAAGTGTGTAATAAGAACATGATACGACATGATAGATTTCCTTTTCGATAATTTCATAGACAAACAACGCATTTTTTTAATGGCGCATAATGATACATTTAGAAACCGAATTACGTAGGAGTCGACGCACAACCGGTAAGGTGAAACAAATTAGCACCTGGTAATAATAACAGAATAACAGAAATATATTACCGTAAACACTGTTAGATATGAAAGTAGCACTAAATCGTTAAAATATTAATAACTTGTACGCAAAATGGTTGTCCCGTTACTCTAGATTCCGATATCTCCATATTCAGATCTTTCTAAATACAAATCTGCCTTAATATCGATTTTCCTAGAAATCTCTCTAAGAAACGTTCTGCCTAACCTCCTATATTTCTAGACACCGATATTCCTGGATGCCAATATCGTTGAATGCAAAATATCCCTAGATGCTAATATTTCTAGATGCAAATAACCCTAGATGCATAATATTCCAGATGCCAATATCCCTAGGTGCAAAATATTTCTAGGTGCCAACATCGGTAGATGCAAAATATCCCTAGATGCCGGCAACCCTAAATGATAATATTCCTAGATGCCAATATCCCTAGGTGCCAACATCTCTAGATGCAAAATATCCCTAGATGATGGCACACCTAAATGCCAATATCGCTAAATGACAATATCCCTAGATGCTCATATTCCCAGATGCCAATAGCCCTAGGTGCAAAATATCTCTAGGTGCCAACATCCCTAGATGCGAAATATCCCTAGATGATGGCACTCCTAAATGCCAATATCCCTAGATGCAAATATCCCTTGATGCCAATGTTCCTAGTTGTCAATATCCCTAGATACCAATATCTCTAGAAGCAAAATATCCCTAGATGCCAATATCTCTAGAAGCAAAATATCCCTAAATGTCAATATCTCTAGAAGCAAAATATCCCTAGATGCAATTATCCCTAGATGCCAATATCTCTAGACGCAAATATCTTTAGATATTTAGTTTTCTAACTATCAAAATGTAAAAAAGAGACGCTCATCCGCAGCTGCAACTGTCGTTAACTTTTTTTCGAAATCAAGCTTGCATCGAGAATGAGAAATGAAACGTTTCAGTTAATCCTCTCGATTTCGAGGTCGGTCATATTTCATCGTTAAACCGAAGAAAAAAGTGAGCATCGTTTCGATTCATTATCCGTGGAGAATGATTATTAATTAGCGTAACGTGACACTCGAATTAACAGCGAACGAGCTGTTCCTATTAACAGAACGAGTGTTAATTACCGAGGCATGTCTTGACGGCGCCGTCGTCGTTGACACGCGCGCCAATTATTATCGGAGCACATTTTCCGCGGTAGTTACTATTAATTGTAGGCTCGATGCAAGCGTCACGAACCGTAATGACCGCTGCCAGCAGTTGGAACGTGGAAAAAAAGGGAGGAAAAAGGAAAAAGATCGGTGGCACGCGGTGCCGAAGGCAGAAAAACATATGCGTGTCTCTCGGGCGAAAAAAGGAAACGAGATGGAAAAGGAGGGGGAATAAAAAGGAAGCGTATTCATGGATTGGCGCCATGCGGCAACGATTGCCCCGTGGTTGACACCGACAGAATTGATTACAGAGTAGAGACAGTGGATTGATTTGAACCGAGATAAAAACCTAGTATTACCTAGCGATCAACGATCAAGGTCCTGGACAACCTCCGCTAACGGATCGACTGTGAAATTGTACAATTTTCCGTATTCAATAGTTCTGATGATATTGAAACAGTCAGCAGTAATTTTGTATCATTTTCGATCTGGAAATGGTCGCAAGAACTTATGATTCGCTTTCTTAGGAAATGTTTATCGCTTGATTGTAAGATGGGAGATGTTTTTGTGGACATTTATGTGATAGATGTATATGAAACCTAACAAAACTGATCCTAACAAAAGTCAACTTCAATTCTCTACTTATATCGCATAACCCACATTACATTCATTTACAATTTACAACTTGAAATTCAATAAATGGGACCAGAACTGGTATCAAAATAATGGTATCTGGTAGTGCACTCGATATCAATTCTCTCCTTATATTGCATAATTCATATTACACCTATTTACAAGTTAAAAATTAAAATTTAACAAAATCGACCAAAACTGGTACGAAAATAATGATCTCTTGCACTGCATACCAGTCCTCTCCATATATTGCATAATTCACATTATGCCCATTTACAAGCTAAAAATTAAAATTCAATAAAATCCATCAATACTAGTACCAAAATAATGATCTCATGCACTCGATATCTATCCTCTCCGTATATTGCATAATCCACATTACAACTATTTACAATTTGAAATTTAAAGTTCAATAAAATCCATCAATTCTAGTACTAAAATAATGATCTAATGCGCTCTATACCAATCCTCTCCTTATATTGCATAATCCACAATACACCTATTTACAATTTGAAATCTGAAGTTCAATAAAATCCATCAATACTAGTACTAAAATAATGATCTAATGCACTCGATATCAATCCTCTCCTTATATTGCATAATCCACATTAGACCCATACACAATTTAAAATTTAAAATTTGACAAAATCTATTAAAACTGGTACCAAAATAATGATCTAATGCACTCCATACCAATCCCCTCCATATATTGCATAATTCGCATTACGCCTATTTACAATTTTAAACTTAAAATTCAACAAAATCGATCAAAACTGGTACCAAAATAATGATCTAATGCACTCCATACCAATCCCCTCCATATATTGCATAATCCACATTACATCCATACACAATTCAAAACTTAAAATTGCATAAAATCGATCAAAACCGATACAAAAATAATGGTATCTCGTGGTGCTAATGTTCAATATTAATGAAAGATAGCATCATTTTAATTTCAAAGGACTCTCAATCTTTTTTACAAAGCCGGTTGAACGAACAACATTCCAAATAACTATTGTGTTATTGCGATCTATTTTAATTGGTTCTCGTTACCGCCACGCTAATTGCTAGCTGGATCGAGCAAGATCGACATCTATGCGGCTGAGACAGCTAAACGAACCGCTTCGTGTTTTTATTCAGAACTCGCTGAAAATTTCATCGATAATGATACGGGGATATACTAAGCGAGAGGAAGCGAAAAGCTGGCAGGCGACGGTGAAATATTACTTTTGTGTTACGTTGAGACAGTTGTGCAACTGCGACAGGAGGCTGCTATTAACGTGAATAGCTTCGTAGAATCGAGATACACGTGCACCTAATTCTCGATTCGCAAGGACGGTATAGTAATCGCCTTACGGGATGAAAACTTTTGGATTTATGTCGTTAACCTTTCTATGCCGGATACAGAACCACTTTTATTCGAACGTAGAACACATATTTGTGAAGTTTATGTGAAAAATAGATATCAATATCTTGGAATTAGTATATAGTGATTTGATGACATAAAAGTGGTACAAAATAGTACTTGTGGGGTATCAATATAAAGCTTGAGATTTGTGCAAACTTATTATAGTAATTATTCTTGTTTAATACTTAAATTAGTTTCTGTAATGTTTGGAATTCAGTAACGATTCATAACTTTGGTGTCTGTGAAGTTTGGTTGATTTCATGACATAAAAGTGAGGCAAAGTAATACATGTTATATGTCAATTTAGAGCTGAAGGTATGTAGAAAGTACTGTATTAATTTTTTATTAACATTTTGCAATTGCTGGTTGTCAGAACGTTGACTGATTTCGAAACACAAGAAGTTTGATATGCTCTGCTGACAATAAAAGTGACATAAATAGGTACTTGCAGCATGCCAATTTAAAGATTAAGGTTTGTAAAAAATGACTGTGTGTACTATAATACTTCATTGATATTCGTAATACTAACGAGCTGATTGTTCACTGCAGTGCATAATGGATCAACCAATGTGTTACATTAATGAACATTGAATTTTCAATACATCATATTTCAGAATGATAAAAAACTATGGACTTCTTATTGCAAAACGAATGAGAAACTCTTCTATCATTTTGTAGCATAGGTGATTGAAAAATGAGATATTCATAACTGGCAACCTTCAGTTGATTCATTGATCTATTGTTTTTATTAACAAAGAAGCGGCCATTTTGTGCTGGGAGCATTTATGAAATGTGTTGGCATTTTTATCAAAGAATCGATGTGGTGTAAATTGTAGTTTCTGCTATTTTTATGAGGGACGTCAGTAAATTCTAATTTTCAAATTCCTACATTTCCCACTAGCTAAATCACTAAATCGCAATTTTTCCAATTCCATAATTTCCCACTACTTAAATGCCCAGATTGCAATTTTCCCAATTCCTTAATTTCCCGCCACCTAACTCCTCAAATTGCAATTTTCTCAACTCCCTAATTTCTCACTACCTAAATTCCCGACAAAGAAGCGGCCATTTTGTGCTGGGAGCATTTATGAAATGTGTTGGCATTTTTATCAAAGAATCGATGTGGTGTAAATTGTAGTTTCTGCTATTTTTATGAGGGACGTCAGTAAATTCTAATTTTCAAATTCCTACATTTCCCACTAGCTAAATCACTAAATCGCAATTTTTCCAATTCCATAATTTCCCACTACTTAAATGCCCAGATTGCAATTTTCCCAATTCCTTAATTTCCCGCCACCTAACTCCTCAAATTGCAATTTTCTCAACTCCCTAATTTCTCACTACCTAAATTCCCGAATTGCAATTTTCCCAATTCCTTAATTTCCCACTACCTAACTCTCCAAATTGCAATTTTTCCAATTTCCTAATTTCCCACTACCTATCTCCCCAAATTGCAATTTTCCCAATTCCCTAATTTCCCACTACCTAACTCCTGAAATTGCAATTTTCCCAATTCCCTAATTTCCCGATACCTAACTCCCCAAATTGCAATTTTCCCAATTCCCTAATTTCCCACTACCTATCTCCCCAAATTGCAATTTTCCCAATTTCTAAATATCCCAATTCCTTAATTTCCCACTATCTAAATCCCCGAATTGCAATTTTCCCAATTCCTTAATTTCCCACTACCTAACTCTCCAAATTGCAATTTTTCCAATTTCCTAATTTCCCACTACCTATCTCCCCAAATTGCAATTTTCCCAATTCCTAAATATCCCAATTCCTTAATTTTCCACTTCCTATCTCCCCAAATTGCAATTTTCCCAACTCCTCCAGGAAATCCATCACAGTACCAAAATCGCACCGCTCTCGTTATATCGCCACCCCGTACAATCCTTAACGATACAAATAACCTGAATCCAACAGGTTTCTAGGAGTGGCGATATAAGAAGAATGCACCGCAATTAATCTCGGAATAATAAATTTCTCTGATTCCCTCCACTATCAAACGCGCATCAGTTGCAAATTACAGTATCGATGCCTACAGTTAATAATACTCTTCCCGGTAAAAAAAAGTGCACATTTCGTAACTGTTCGTAGATTTTCACAAACGAGTACCGAACGCTAATCGCCTCTAATGGATCTCGGATCCTTTCTAATCGAACAATGATGAAGAAGCTTCCCCATCGAGGATGCAAAAGGCAGAACGAGACACAAAAGGTAAAAAGGGGACTACATGCTAACACCTGAGCATTCGGGCGAAGCTCTTCGTGTCGCAATGCACACGAGAAGCTGCACACGTGTGTTCATCACGAGTAGCAAGAGAGGAGAGCAGGAGAAAGAGGACCCCGTAAGATATTGGCTCTCCCCAAACAGGTTTCTTAGACACATTCTTTCTGGACTTGATGCTCGCCATTCGTGCAGCCTGCTTTTTATTAATTATTACTCCTTCTGACAAAATTGAGACACAAAAATTTCTTTCGTTTAGAAATCATCTTGCTAACTTCTCTAATTGTAAGTATGACACATGCTTTAACTAATAGTACTTGATTTGAAATTCAAATTAATACATTATTATCAATACAGGTTCAAGACTATCTTATTAAATTTGAAATAAAATTATAATTTAAAATAAATGAACATGTCAAAGGTTTGGTAGTTTCAGTTGGGTATATGGCTGCTGACAGAAAGTTTTTATTAAACCTAAACCCACGATATAATTGTCGTTCAAGTACCACGTACATAACACCAAATCACTCGATATCAATCCTTTCTATATATTGCATAATTTGCATTATACCTATTTACAATTTGAAACTTAAAATTTAACAAAATCGATCAAAACTGGTACCAAAATAATGGTAGCTTGTGGTGCACTTGATATCAATCCTCTTGTTATATTGCATAATTCACATTACGCCTATTTACAATTTGAAACTTAAAATTTAACAAAATCGATCAAAACTGGTACCAAAATAATGGTAGCTTGTGGTGCACTTGATATCAATCCTCTTGGTATATTGCATAATCCACCTTACACTTATTTACAATTTGAAATTTAAAATTCAACAAAGTCGATCGAAAGTGGTACCAAAATAATGGTATCTGGTGGTGAACTCGATATCAATCCTCTCCATATATTGCATAATTCATATTGCACCCATTTACAAGTTAAAAATTAAAATTCAACAAAATCTAAAACTGGTACCAAAATAATGATCTGATGTACTTGATATCAATCCTCTCCTTATATTGCATAATTCACATTACACCCATTTGCAGTTTGAAATTTAAAATTCAACAAAATCGATCAAAACTAGAATTACAATAATGCTCTGATGTACTCGATATCAATCCTCTCCTTATATTGCATAATCCACATTACATCCATGTGCAGTTTGAAATTTAAAATTTGACAAAATCTATCAAAACTGGTATGAAAATAATGACCTGATGTATTCGTTATCAATCCTCTCCTTATATTGCATAATCCACATTACACCCATTTGCAGTTTGAAATTTAAAATTTAACAAAATCTATCAAAACTGGTATGATAATAATGACCTAATGCATTCAATACCAATCCTCTCCTTATATTGCATAATCCACATTACACCCATTTGCAGTTTGAAATTTAAAATTTAACAAAATCAATCAAAACTTGTACTAAAATAATGATCTGATGCGCTCGATACCAACCCTCTCCATATATTGCATAATTCGCATTACACCCATTCGCAATTTGAAACTCAAAATTCAATAAAATCGATTCAATAACGAAATTCCTAAAATAAATATATTTAACAAAAAGCATGAAATTCGTAATATTTTGCACATCCTCTCCATAAAGTGCATTTACCAAAGCATTTCTTCTAAGCATAAAGTAAGTGTATTTACACGAATGCGTGAAATAAATGTATTTACAAAGCTACATAGTAAAAGATCGTCCATTACCTAATACATAGATTATGTTCGTAACAAGTTGGCCCTCGTGTGCATGTATGCGTAAATTTACGATCGATTTACAGTCCCGATAGATAAACAGAGAGGTGCACTTGAATCGGACAGTTAATATCCTAATAACGTTAATATCCTTGAGTAGTATTACTAGTATTTAATGATATCGTTAAGAGAAAGGGAGAGGCTAGTATTTCTAATGTTACAAGCTGGTTATCGTTGCCGCGGTTGGAATCATTGCCCATTAGGTTCTCAATATTATTAAGGCTATTTAACGTACTAAATGATTATACTTGCTAATAACGCGAAGCCATTGTATATTAATGTCTCGCATCTTTCTGGCTGGGTTTAATGTACATATCTATCGAATGTTGTTAACGCTTCCGGTATTCCAATTGCTTTTTTAATTAGGTCTAATTACATGTCGTTTAGTATGTATAATATCGCTTACGTCTACGGTATCAACCACCTTTTTCAATTAATACTATCTAATATCTAATTAAAACGGTTATCGTTCCTGACAGCTTGATCACTTTATTAGGATATGAATATTCATTTTTCACTGAATTATTTATTTGATACACGCAGGCTCAGCGATGGGATTCTGATCAAGCAGGTGTTGAAACGTTCTGTATTTTTATATTTAATAAAGAGTAGAGAATATACTTTGTTGAATTAAATAAATATGACCATGTGTATGTTTACATTTTACTGAAAGCTTCATGTAAAATTAATCAACCGATGTCAAGTATGGTTAAAATTTTTAACCACTCTAATTTTTACGCATAATTTGAAATTAATAATTGATCAATTATTTCTACACAATTTATTTAAAAACTACTTACAGTTCTCGCAAATATAATCCATCGAAAGAATAATCGAATATATTTTAGCGAAGAATCAAGACGCTAATTGAATCATAACCGAGCACATAAAATCATTTAAAAACGACAAGAACAACTGTCAGGATTAGCATAAAAAATCCAGCTAAACCAGATGGAAAGTTCCTGTACGAAATTTTAATCACAAATATATATTAACGATGTAGGAATGCAGAATAAAAAAAAAAACAAGAAATGAAGACAAGAATTTCCGAATGAATGGCATTTCATTGTGTAGAATAATTTGCATCAAAAGCGACCTTTGCTGATTGATGACGCGATCCAATACCAATTTTGAAGGCCGATCAAAAGACAAAATGCGTTTGGTAAGAGAGAAAAAAAAGACGGCATATTTATTGGCGCCAGCAGCGTGATGAGAGCGTGTAAAGTCGAAATGGAGAGGCGAAAAAAAGAGAGAGAAGAGGAGAAAAAAGAGACTGTCCGGATGCCAAGTATGCCCACGTACGAATTCCACACGGTGGCGGATCTATGCCTACGTAAGTGGTCCCGAGAACTTGAGTATGGGAAAAAAAAGTTTGACACATTCCGCAGGTGTGCTTTCTTCGAGGGGGATAAACACTTTTGTAGAGGCAAAAAATCCGTGCCGTACATGGCCGCGTTATGGAATCTACCGGTTGGAGATGATGGAGAAAATTTTGGGTGAGTGGAATTTTGGGAGTTGGAGATTTAGGGATTTGGAAATTGGAGGATATTGATAATTTGAAGCTCAGGAATTTGAGGTTTAGAGGATTTGGGGATTTAGGGATTTAGGAAGTGGGGAGTTTGGAAAGAGGGTATTTGAGGATTAAAGAATTCGGGGATTTAGGAATTTTGGAGTTTGAGAATTTGGGGAATTTAGGAATTGGGGATTTAGGAAGTGGGGAGTTTGGAAAGAGGGTATTTGAGGATTAAAGAATTCGGGGATTTAGGAATTTTGGAGTTTGAGAATTTGGGGAATTTAGGAATTGGGGATTTAGGAAGTGGGGAGTTTGGAAAGAGGGTATTTGAGGATTAAAGAATTCGGGGATTTAGGAATTTTGGAGTTTGAGAATTTGGGGAATTTAGGAATTGGGGATTTAGGAAGTGGGGAGTTTGGAAAGAGGGTATTTGAGGATTAAAGAATTCGGGGATTTAGGAATTTTGGAGTTTGAGAATTTGGGGAATTTAGGAATTGGGGATTTAGGAAGTGGGGAGTTTGGAAAGAGGGTATTTGAGGATTAAAGAATTCGGGGATTTAGGAATTTTGGAGTTTGAGAATTTGGGGAATTTAGGAATTGGGGATTTAGGAAGTGGGGAGTTTGGAAAGAGGGTATTTGAGGATTAAAGAATTCGGGGATTTAGGAATTTTGGAGTTTGAGAATTTGGGGAATTTAGGAATTGGGGATTTAGGAAGTGGGGAGTTTGGAAAGAGGGTATTTGAGGATTAAAGAATTCGGGGATTTAGGAATTTTGGAGTTTGAGAATTTGGGGAATTTAGGAATTGGGGATTTAGGAAGTGGGGAGTTTGGAAAGAGGGTATTTGAGGATTAAAGAATTCGGGGATTTAGGAATTTTGGAGTTTGAGAATTTGGGGAATTTAGGAATTGGGGATTTAGGAAGTGGGGAGTTTGGAAAGAGGGTATTTGAGGATTAAAGAATTCGGGGATTTAGGAATTTTGGAGTTTGAGAATTTGGGGAATTTAGGAATTGGGGATTTAGGAAGTGGGGAGTTTGGAAAGAGGGTATTTGAGGATTAAAGAATTCGGGGATTTAGGAATTTTGGAGTTTGAGAATTTGGGGAATTTAGGAATTGGGGATTTAGGAAGTGGGGAGTTTGGAAAGAGGGTATTTGAGGATTAAAGAATTCGGGGATTTAGGAATTTTGGAGTTTGAGAATTTGGGGAATTTAGGAATTGGGGATTTAGGAAGTGGGGAGTTTGGAAAGAGGGTATTTGAGGATTAAAGAATTCGGGGATTTAGGAATTTTGGAGTTTGAGAATTTGGGGAATTTAGGAATTGGGGATTTAGGAAGTGGGGAGTTTGGAAAGAGGGTATTTGAGGATTAAAGAATTCGGGGATTTAGGAATTTTGGAGTTTGAGAATTTGGGGAATTTAGGAATTGGGGATTTAGGAAGTGGGGAGTTTGGAAAGAGGGTATTTGAGGATTAAAGAATTCGGGGATTTAGGAATTTTGGAGTTTGAGAATTTGGGGAATTTAGGAATTGGGGATTTTTGGAATTGGGAACCTAGAATTTGTAATAATTTTTAACTTGCAATAATTTACAACCCCTAATAACTTACAGTTTGCAATAACTCACAACCCAAAATACTCTCCAATTTTCGACAATCCACAAAAATACAACTTTTCATAAAAAAAATCACCCTCGTCAATTCTTAAATCTTTCACTCAATTTCCACCTTAAATAGCAATTGTTATCCACTGAAAACAATTATTATCCACCTTAAAACGTTATAAATCACACGGAGAGATGTAGTATTTCAATATTTCCTTGAAACAGAAATCACAAGGGTCTAATCAATTTCACCGCAGAGATACGGTGCAATCGGACATGTACGATTCCCGTAGCAGCCGCTAAAGAGAAAATTCTACTTATTTGTGCACTGCTCGATGGTTCGTTATCGAATTAATTACGATAAAAGCGTACACGAGTGTCTAGCTACTTACGTTCTTCTTTCCATCTCGAGTCGATTGTTTGTAAACTATAGTGCAATAGTTCCCTGCTACCAGCGTGTTCCGATAACAGAAATTTCACCGAGTAATAATTACTCGCTTGTGCACACATTTTTTCCTACGCCATTTTCTACATCTAGATTTTCTTTCGCTAGATAATTTGCTTAGCGTAAGATGTTTCTTGTTGGCCGCGATAATGTGCGACTGTCTGCACTCGAATTTCTAGGAACACGTTCCACAACCGAGCGTTTCACGTATTTTCTGACCCGAAAAAGTCCGAATCGGTTGGAACAGCGATCTTAATAACGCGGATAGCAGAATTACGTCGGAGTCTTATGTTGCTCTGTTTACTTTCAGAAAAGATTGCAGAGCTTCGATATAACAGGGAAATTCTTATCCCCTTGTGGAGAGCTCGGACGAGTTTTGCTTTCGATTATTATTCTATTTTCAAGCTTACTTGCTATTTCTGATCTAGTTGCAGAAATACCTGAATCCACAAATTTCTAAATTCCTAAATTGCTATATCTTCCAAATTGCTAAATCTCTGAATACCTAAGGCTTCAAATTTGTAAACCTCTAAATTCTCATATATTCAAAATTTTTCGTTCACAAGTCCCTAAGTCATAAAATGTTTAAATCCATAAATTTCTCAATCCTTAAATCCTCAAGTCACTGAATTACTAAATCAAGTTTAAAAATTCTTTAAGACCACAATTGCTATAGCCTCAAATTGTTAAATCCCTGAATACCTAAGTTTTCAAATTTATAAATCCCTAAATCCTCGAATCTCCAAAATTCTCAGTTCACAAATTCTTAAGTCCCAAAATGTCTAAATCTCTAAATTTCTGAATCCTTAGACCTGCAAGTCACTAAGTTACTAAATCAAGTTTAAAAATTTTTAAAGACCACAATTTTTACATTCCCAAAATCTCAAGTCTCAAAATTTCTAAATGAACAAATCTTCAAGTCTTCAAATTCCTAGACTCCAATTTTTTAATTTCTAAATCCCCAATTCCCTAGATTCCCAATTCCTAAAATCCCTAATTCCCAAATTCCCCGATTCCTGAATTACAAATGATCACATATAACAAATCATCACATATGACAAATCATCACATATTACAAATTACTATTATTACTTTTACTATCATTGTCTCTCTCCCTGTTTATGAATGCAAAAAAGTAGTAATGAAGCTGTGTCAATAATAACATATATAAATGTCTAGTAATGTATAATAATTAGTGATTTTTATATACATTTTTATACGAAGAACATTTGGAGAACATTTGAAAAATTTGTAAAAAAATTTACATAACCTTGTTAGTTTATATTTTATATAAGTTCTTATTACATTTATAACATTGATGTCTATAGTTACATTTAACTATAATACACTCTTGTTATATTGCCACAGATGGGTTAAAGGTAACAGATTTTTTAATCGACAATATATTGGACAAAAATTGTGTTTTTTAGAAGATTATTGAAATTTAGGAAGAAGATTATTAAGGTTAAAATTCGTGTGATTGGTAATATAACATGTGTGGTGATATAACGAACTGTGATATAACGCGTGAGAATATGGGTAGCAGTACAAGACGTAAGAATACGGTAATCGATATTTGAAGACTCAGTAATTAGAAAAATTGATGGTACTGAAATATTTACAATATTGCATTGATAATAGACATTAATTATTCTTTTTCTAATTTGCAAATTTGAACGCGGGAAATTTGAAAATTTGTAAACTTAGAAACTTGAGAATTTTAGTGTTTATAAATTTGACGACTTCGAAAGAATTTCGAACTTCTTTTAATTTGAGAATTTAAAGATTTGACGATTTAGAAATTAAGGAAGTCATCAAACTGGAAATTAGGAAAATTACTAATTGAGAAATTATAAAATTACCAATTTAGAAAATTTGAAAAATTTGAAAACCACTTTGAAAATGTGACAATTCAGAAATTTGGAAACTTTGAAAAATTCGAAAACCAATTTGAAAACTTGACAGTTCGAAAATTTGGAATATTAGCAACTTGGCAATTTGAAAAATGACCAACTTGAAAATTCGAAAGCTACAAAAAATTTGAAACCTAATTTGAAAACTTAACAATCCAGAAATTTGGAAATTTTTGAAATGACCAACTTGAAAATTTGAAAGCTTGACAATTCAGAAATTTGGAAACTTTGCAAAATTAAAAAACCACTTTGGAAATTTGACAATTCGAAAATTTGGAAAATTAGCATCTTAGAAATTTGCAAATGTGTTAATTTATGTATACGATATTAGTAACGCATGACAATACATGCAAGACCTACACATACAACATGTAACGATATAACACAAGTACACAGCATATAGATAAAAAAGTTAAAAATGTAAAATATAGTGGTACGCATACCATTATTACCCATTATCAATATAACCTTCATGAAAATACCCCCATAGCGCTATAACGTGATGATATAACCGCGATAGTAGTCCCGCACCAATCCACCCAATGCTCCCCAAACTTCTCCCAAAAACTGCAATATAACGCGAGCTAACTCTCAAGGAAAGTTTCACGAAAGAATCGTCGTTTCGAAAGGTTCTTAGAACCGAGCAAAGAATGCAATAAAATTTCGTAACAAGAAATCAAAATTATCTTGTTCGAGTGTGAAAGCAGCGAGTTTATCGGGTGCTCCACATAATTAAGTTAGCAGCGAGCATGGTACAATGAAACTTCTCGATTAATCATTAGTGAAGGAGAGAAACAGTGTGATACAGAGAGATAGGTATATCGTCTATTTATAATTATAGCGAAAAAAAAGTGCATTGTCGGATCTTTAATCGAGCATTCGATATACAGTATTTACCTTTCTTCTTTGCCTCTTGCAAACAAAAGCGTATTTGTATCGCATGGCGGGGCACATAAAAGGCCTTTGCCTCGTACAACCAGCCGAGTGCTAATAATTTTTTCCGTCGAGTAACGACCGTAAAAACGTTCTTTCGTTTGGTCGAAATATTGTTTCTGCTTGTACTTGCAAACTGAGTCTAATTAATAAACCACCAACCGCGTACTATGAACATCTAACTACACAACGAACAGTTTAAACGGTTAATACTTCGTGTAAATACGGTTGCACCGCTGTATTTTACGCTAGAAACGACCCATTGTATACCTGTGTATTAACCCGATGCTTATTTGATTAAAATGATTTTTTTTCAGGAAGCATTCTTACTCATGGTACTTTAAAATATTTTTTAATTTATATTAAAAGTCATATGTTTTTTTATTTAATACTCGAGGTTATTTATTTTTGCAGTTAAATATTAGGGGACATTCATTTTTCAATTAAATATTAGAGGACATTTATTTTCCAATTAAATATTAAATTTTTTCAATTAAACATAAGAGACCATTTATTTTTCAAATTATTTTTCATTGATTCTTCAAATAAACTACTAAACTAAACATCAACCTTGTTTTTCAAAAGAATGCTATTTCTTTATAGATATTATAATTTTGAAGTATGTTTAGCAAATATTATAATTGAAGTATGGAATATTATTTCAAAGTAAACTTCTGAATCGACAATTTTATTAAGTAGGCACTTAACATTTATGAAAATCTATTTCGCAATATCATTAGGATAATAAAGTCGATTTCTTAATGCGAGGATATTTCTCCGACGATTGCTTGATTAATAGCAATAAATACTGTTAATCTCCTTCGTTCCTGGTATGTAATTAATTAATAATCCAGCTCTCAGATTTATTGAGTAGCTTGTGTATGAATTCTTAATATTAATAAGCACCCTATAAAATATTATGAAATGTAATTAAATTTTAATCACTGAAGAATAAAATTTTTGAGATGCCTAACAATTCTACATCATCTATTATGTACATATTTTTAAATTGAGAATGTATTAGAGAACATGGAAAATAAAATTGAAGATACGTTAATATGGTGGGTATATGATTCCTAACTCTTTCTAAAATTAAAGAATGGTATCTCAGTTTAAAAATTTTAACCTTACAAAGCCTCAAAGTAAATTACAAAAGCACTAAGCTTGAAAGTTTAAGAATGACACAGAGCTTCAAAGTTTATGAACTACAAAATTACAAAGCCTCAAAGTATAAGAATCATAAAATCACAAAGCCTCAAAGTTTAAGAATGACACAAAGCTTCAAAGTTTAAATACTACAAAATTACAAAGTCTCAAAGTTTAAATATTACAAAATTACAAAGTCTCAAAGTTTAAATACTACAAAATTACAAAGTCTGAAAGTTTAAAAACTACAAAGTTACAAAGACTCAAAGTTTAAAGCCTACAAAATTTCAAAGCCTGTAGTTCCTCAAGTCATAAGTTTGCAAATTTCTAAAGTTCCAAGGTTCCAAAGTAAAAAAATTCCTTTTCAAACTTCTAGCCATCCAAAGTTTCAAAGATCCATCTCGAAACAATTCCCTAATCCCAAAGTTCCAAACTCTCAGCGTCACAAAGTGGCAAATCCTAAAACTTCATGTGAAAGTTAAAAAATTTCAAAGAATAGAAGTCCTGACGTCCAAATACCTAAAACTCCAAAGAACTTAATCGTCGCTCCAACGTTTGAAAGTAGGACTTCGAATCCTAGCTCAAAATCACCTAGTGACCGAGATCTATCATCTACAGTGAGATAAACGTGGTGAAATATCGTGGACAGATCACTCACCTTGGCCATAGTGATGGTGTTCGCAGCGGCATCGAGGTGAACGAAGACGTAGAGGAGGATAGCAGTGCGTATCATCGGGATCATCATCGTGTCCTCGGCTGGTGGTACGTCCTCGAGGGTCGAAGGACCGAAGCCACTCACGTACACGCACGCCACTCACACGCACTCACTATTTCTGGCACATGGCATCCTCCTTTTCATGATCTTTTCCTCTGCACGCGTCGTTGTTCCTTCGCCGGGTAACTTGCCACTTTCGTTTCCGGTTAGCTTCAAGCTCAGCCTCCGATTCCCTGTTACAAACGACAAGGGTAGTTACATGCAAACGAACACCTCGGCGAAAAGGACGCAAATGTAAGTATGTCCAGCCGTGGCAACTGCCGGCGAGCAACTGGCACTTGCTCGCCTGCTGGAGCAGCCTGTTCTCGGCCCGATGGCAGACTCCCCGTTGCACTCTACGCTTCTCTTCCTCGCTATCAGGGAATTTCGATGGGTTCCGATGTGACGAAAAACGTACGCGATCAATTTACCATCTCCGGATATATGGCCGCCGCGCTGGGAACGACGGAGATAATTTTTTATCGACGAACGCAGGGAAGAGTTTCGAAGTTCAGAGCGGAATTTTGACATTTAAAAATTTGGGGATGTGAGAATTTTAGAACTAAGATATTTGGAGATGTCGGTTTTTGGGAAAGTACAAGTATGGGAATTTGAGAATTTGCAAACTTGAGAACTTAAAATCTTGATAATTTTAGAATTTGCAGATCTAGGAATCTAAAGTACCAAAAAAATTAATACTTTATAAGTTTGAAAATGTGAAGATGTCACAGTTTGAAAATTTGAGATGCTTAGTCATGCAGAGAGATTAGTCTGTATTTTCCCTCACAAAAATTGATTATTCACCTGTTCAAGTGTAACCAAACAAATGACTGCCCTTGGTTTTTCAAACAGAATACTACAAAATTCAGTAGGTGTGTAAACTGAAAACACATTGTAAACAAATCAAGTAGAAGGACAAAAAGCGCCATCTTCGCTTGTTTTTACATTATCTCCTCTAATATGATCTTATAGTGATTTAACTTGCACATAATGATTGGAATTATTTGTTGTACAAAGACAGAAATATTGTGTCTAATTTAAAAAATGTAAATAATGTATACAAAACACAGTAACAATAATTTGCAAAAATTTTCCATATAGAAAAAAAGAAGTTAATGTCTTAAATTTTTCATTTCAAACTTATATGAACTGATTTCTTTTTAAGCTCTTCAACTCTCACATGTCTCTCTGAGATGCCTACCCTAATACGTATGAAAGGCGTGTCAGAGCATTATCATTTAATTACATTTGTTTTACTCGCAATTTGAAAACGTGATTTTTCAGTCGGTTCCTCTGAAGAAGATAACAGAATTAGCTTGTTTTGCAGGAGGTCGGAATAACCGAGTTGATAGTATTCTTTCAAATAAACCATAAACTATAATTTCTTAGTGTACTGCTCGGTTAAAGTCTAGAACTTTAAATATGATGCAAATAATCCTTTGATAATTATTTTGTTATAGCACACGTTTGCACATCTTTTTAGATCAAGTGTTTGCATGCTGTGTATTGTACTAACTCTCTTATTTGCAAAATGACTAATATATTTCTTGCTATCTTATTTCCTTATCAGCTTATAATCCTAGCAACCTTTCGTACCGGTATATGATTTTATTGATAATGTTCTGCCATTTTAACATTGAAAACGGTCACAGTTCTTCAGTGGTTACTTCATGTAAAATCTATAAAAATAAAAGGAACGTTCATTAAGAGATGCATTCTTTATATTAATTAAGATTGCATAACTATGTTATCTAAAGCTAGTTAACCTTTCTATTAGTTGAGTAGTGTTTGTAGTGTTTCGTATGTTCCAAACAAAGTGTCCCTTTCATGCCACCTCCAGATTCAGTCAAAGGCATTTGCGTTTTCATCGATCCGAATAAAGCGATTTGGTTGCTGATTTCGCTTTCTTCCCCGCGGGATACAGACTTCTAGGTAGATCCGTGCGATCGAAGATTCATGAGTCATCGAGAATTCGAAACCGATTCAGAACTGGTTGTTTGGTCGATGGAATGTAGCTTTTAACAGCGAGCCAAGAGCTGGCCGACAGGAGGGTGTGAGAGGGTGCAGGAGGCTGATCGTATGCGTTTAGGAGCGGACGCACACCTGTGCTCCACGTTCCTCATTAAATTTCAATCGGTACCCTGATTTATTTCTTCGGTGCCCCTAGTTCGCGCTTCCACAGCATTTGGATCGACTGTCCCCTCTAGAAAAAAAAGTCCAGAATCAGAAAACAATGTCGCAGCCTTTCATCCTGAGAATATATTGTCTTTGACTCTTTCTTTGTTACATGATTTTTTCGATTCTGTTACAGGAAATACTTTCTATTTAAAAAATTATATAATACCGCAAATGTACTCGAAAAGTAGAAGTCTTTAATTAGAACTACTTAAGCTATAAGAATAACATTTGTTTAATGAGTCATACTTGAAATTACGGCTCTCAACAAACCAAGAAATCATTCATTAACAAAGTAAGTGGGA
Organism: Megachile rotundata; assembly: GCF_000220905.1. Taxonomy (NCBI): domain Eukaryota; kingdom Metazoa; phylum Arthropoda; class Insecta; order Hymenoptera; family Megachilidae; genus Megachile; species Megachile rotundata. Next base: position 2,763,504 of record NW_003797147.1, on the reverse strand, counting down.
TTAAAAGCTAGCACTTTGCGATAGGCCATGTGGTCTATGGAACCACTTAAATTGATTTCGATCTAATGAATGAGAGCTTGGAAATGATCAAAGATACCATAGTTCTGAATTTACAACATGTCAGCTTCGATAAGTGGTATTTTATGGATACTTCACACTGTTAATTTATATCGTCAATATTTTAACATTTTCATTGTATATTGTATTTCAGTATTATCGTTAGGTAAATTATAATTAATAAACATTAAGAACCTAACAATATTAACGATACACATTAATCTGATTTCTCCAATAAAAATTAACGAAGATACCAAACGGTGAGTAATTAAAATCACGTTAGACTTCTAAAGCAGTAATTAATAGTACGAATAAAACACGTATCAATTTGTACTAGCAGACATGACGCAAAACGAGATTAAACTCCTAGCCAGATTTAAAAGTGACCAAGCCACGGCTCGTTCCATCAATAATTCCAAACGTTGTCGCGTGCAAGCAATATCTGTCTTCGAGACACCTGCTCAGGACAAGCAAATACAATGCTGTTTAATCGTCCAGAACGATCGAACTCTTCGATTGAACTTGTTCAACTGGTAGCCGTTGCGATCGAGATAATAACTTGCTATTGCTCGACTACCTACGTGCCCATAGGTGTAATTCGTCCGTGGGGTTCGTTGTTAACTCGCCTTTAACAGCCTCATATCACGGCCAATACTTACTGACACGATTGTGTGTCAGGCTGGAACGAAAAAATGAAAATTGTGAGAACGTTTTATTGGTTTACCAGATTCAATCTGCGCTAGATAATTTATATCACTACCTTAATAATATTGACGTTCTTAAACGGTTTCATGTTGAAATCTTTGGAACTCAGAGAGATCTGGATCTACGACAAAATTTTGAACTTTGCTATTGGATAAGAAACTCCTTATATTTTTCTTCTTGTATCAATTTCTTTTCTGTATAATTAAACTGAAACGTTATTAAATGGCGTTAAAAGGTGTTATCGATACGAAAATAATTGAGTTAATTATAAAATATCAAACTTCCTAAATGACATTGAACAGTGGGAAAAAAGAAGAGAACCAGTTTCTTGGAGAAGGAGTTTGGTTGGCACTCGAATGCACTCGGTCCAGCGGAGAAAGTGGCGACAATCGTGAGTGCAATTATAATGTGCCTCTGATGTACGTGAGGACAAAAGCTATTTTCTGTATTCAAGACCTGTGTCTTACAGCTCATATAAATTACTCCTCGTCTTTTCTACAATGTTTCAGATAACAACATCCTAAATCTGCAACGTCATATTTTTAAATAAAATAGTGTACATCTGTATCGCTTCTGAGAACTGTATTTTTTATAAAATCTTTTTTCTGAATCATCCTGTATCCCCGAAGATCAAGCTTAAACTGCAGCCTTCGATGTTGACAGAATTTTACGACGGCCGAGCCGAGAAACGTTCGATTAAAGCCAAAGGTCTGACGTTTACGGTCCCCGGACAATTTCAGATTTTACTTTCCACGATGGAATTCCGAGTGTGATCGCGAATTCTGAAATCGGCCGGTGATTGCGTCCCTGTTCTTCGTGTGCACGAAGGGACTTAACAGGCTGCTCGGACAGCAACTCACTCGTCGTCCACTCCGGCACACCTGTTCACTCAGGTATGCGATCTTCGTTCTCTCTTCGTTTTACTCGTTTGTTTCCCTTCTTCGTCTCTTCGCCTTTCCTTTTGTCTCTTTCTTGCTTCTCATCGCGACGCACCGACGGTGGTTTACCGTTGTCTCGCTGATCCTCGACTCTGGATCCGCTCGCCGCCGTGTAAACCTGCAAACGCAAGCCACCCTGCAATTTTCTGCTCTGTAATGATCGTGCTTGTTCTGCAGATAAACGTACATACTTCTTCGATGCTCCAGTAATTAATTTTTCATTAACAGATGGCTGATTATTTTTTAAGAAGTGATTAATGTACAGACATTACATTGTCCTTATTTTCCTGTATCAGTCATTTTTTATATTTGACAAAGACAGGTACTTTAATAACTACTTGTTAAGTTATTACTAGTTATTAGATAACAAGATTATTTAAATAATTTAACTTTTCTATGCTCTATTGTAATTCTAGCCTAAAGGTAGATAAATTTCGCCGAGGTGCAAGGACTATCGTTGAATCTATTGTGCATCCGCTGGGTGGATCGTTGAGATTCATCCTTTTTCGTTGCTTCCCCGTTCACGGAGCTTACGGTGCCTTCAACTTTCCATTTATTACCGTGAAGAAGGCCGCAGACTGCCTGTAGTCCTGACGGTTTCAGATTGTTTCGGACCGATTGGAACAAGTGGTCGGTTCAGTCTATGAGGGGCTCTCCCCGTTCAGGCGGCTCTCGACCTGCTCGAGCAGAAGAGCCAGACAATAGGACGCCAACATCTGAACCACTGTGTGCATTCATCTTTTTGAGCCGCTCCTGTCTCTTCAGTTTGTTGTGTTGGTTTAGATGTTGCCGAAGATTACGGTCAAAAAATCGTTCGTTGACTTTCCATTCAATCATTTGTTCTCTGTAAACTCCGTTGTTTATGTGCTTCAAACTTTTTTCTTCTGGAGGTGTCTTTCTTCAATTTATGGCAAAATGTATCTGAGTTTCACCTGACAAGTATAATTTACATCCATCGAAACTGATACCAATCGACATATTCAAGTATTATGCAAACAAAACTAGAACACATTATGCCAAAATTATAATACAAATAGTGTTACCCTTATGAGGCAACACCTTTTTATGTTTTGAGATGCAATCAAGATTTTAGTTACGGGACAATAACCAGGATAAGATCAGGATATACTAAACTGACACATATACATATATTGAAAAATAATCTTGTTATGTACATCTGAGGAATGAATCAATAATTTATGTAATAAAATACTTTTGAAAAGAAAGGAGAATATTAAACAGAATATAAGAAGATATATCTGTTATCTATTTTAAATTTGTAAAAATCTAAAAGATATAAAAATCATATCCTTTAGCTTTAACATTTCTTACAAACTAATAGCAAAAAGGAGAAAAGTACTGGTAAATATGAATCGTTCCAGAATTCCCCTAATCCATTATGCTGTTAGGGAAACGTGTGTACTAGACTGGATGATGCAAGTATCAAAGTTGTTCTAATAGACGGGTTAATATGGGCTAGCGTGTTGCTATGAAACGTGTCCACTATGCAAATGTAATATCGCCGTTGAAGCTCTGCGAGTTTAATTCGCCGGGGGTATACAGAAGTAAAACAAACGTGTGTAATCATGCTGCTTCAATATGTCTCAAGGACACAAATTCCAGATACTCATATAAACTATTCTTTTCAACAAAGATCTTTCTTGAATAATGTAGATTTAGTTGTCGCTGGATTCATAAAGAACCTGTTTCAAGACCCTCGTGTCATCTTGAAGCCTGGAATATCTGTAAGATGGACATTTTTCGGTGGACGCTTCATTCGAGTATTTTTGCAGTAAAATCGTCTTGCTGTCGTCTTCGTTCTTAATGTTCCAAATGTTCTGAAAGTATATCATGTAGGTGCTGATGTCGTTCATCGCTGTGGAGGACCATGCGCACACGTACACCTGTAAATGTTTCGCATGAAATTTTTGTTCTAACTTAAATACGTTTTATACTTACACTGTTTTTTAATATTCGTGAACAGGAATTCATCGCGTCGAGGATTATCGAACATAATTTGGCGATATGTGTGGCTTGAGGCGCATCGGTCTCTTTGTAGTCGTTCGCATAGGTGTCGAAGTCATCGATCAGGAGGACAGAAGGCAAGGTTGTAAACGTGTGCAATTCGACAAGTCGTTCGATAAGGGCCTCGTAATTCTCCAAGTACCTGACACATAAAAAATAGCAATTATATAGTAAAGTAAACAATAGAGATAAACTTAAAAAAAAAATTCAGTGAACATACAATACGACAATAATACTATGATAAATTCCTATGAAAAGACCTACAAAGTAACCTACATGACTTATTAAACGAAGCATCTATGAATAAAATGTTTTCAATGTTTATTTTAACATAAAAATGTTTTCTATCGCATCTTTCTTTTGTCATGGAAATCGTGACTATCAGGGAAAGAATTTGAAGTATTTCACTGAAATACCACGCTCACGAAGTGTAAGCATCAGAAAACCTCTTCGGAATTTATAGAAAAAAAGCGTTTAGTATCGGAAAATAATAGTAGTTTAGAGCAAACAAACAATGTAAAAATGTTATAAATACATAATAGATGTAAACGATTCATACGATAATGAACATGAAATAATTTTATAATTGTTACTTTTGCGCAAATATTTTGTTACGACAATGGAACCATTAGTTCAATAATCTATTAATTACATGAGAATATTTTCTGAAATATTTACAATATAAAACAAATATGTAATTTTATTAAAACGAAAGAACAGACGCAAATACTTTTACCTAACAATTGCATATTTTTTCTTTACATAAAATTTTAACAGTAAAGTGTATATTAAATATTATAAATTTAATTTCTGAAATTATATTTAAATTTCCAAATCGTAATTAATTATGTAAATTTTTCTTTTTAACCAGAAGCCTGAAGCCACTCGAATGATTCCTCCGCGCGGACACAGAATTCCTGGTTGAAAAATAAACTGTAGACGATGGAGGCAACTGATTTGCTACGATCCTCGTTCGATCGTTTATTTTACTCCAGCTTCTGCTGGCACGATGAATCGCGCATAAAAATTGCGAATTTCGTTGTTTATCCTATGCTTCAACCAGAAGAATAAACCGTCCGAAACTGATTCGTTTTATCCATAAAGCACTATCTTTAGTGAGTACAATTAATTAAGAAAACAGCAGGATAAAGAATAGCTTCTAACAGCGTGCTTTTTTAAATAAATCTTCATACTATATCATTCCATAAAATGATTTATTCAAATACCAATAATTCTTTTGCTAGAGAATCCAGCTTTCAAATGTGAAAATTTTAAATTTTTTAATTATTTGCACCAATCTGCTGACGATAGAGCTTGATAATGAAATGTTATGTGATGGGGACCCTTTTATGTAGTTATTCTATATACAGGACCATGTCCATCTTTGAATCACCCTGTACTTAAGATTTGTAACGATAGTCCTGTGCAAATTTATTCAAGACTACTCAACGATGAATCAAAGTTCTTTGTGCTGTAATGTACTGCGTACTTCACTGTAATCCGCTACGATTCCGGATGAATAACGTTCCTTGACGTGATCTATGTGCGTTTAACGTAGCCTCCTCTGAAAATACGATCGCTTGTAAACAATGTGTATGTTTATGCACGTTGAATGTCAATATCTGTCGCGTGTGACGTGTAAAGTAACTAATGTTCCTTGATGGATCGCTTCCGGCACGTTAAACAATGTTCATCGATTGAAAACCGTTCTATCTAATATTATTCTATGGCGCAATATTATGGCGCCGTTTCGTAACCGCCTGATTAATTCGTAGATACAATCTAATTATGATTTAATACGTGATCTTTAACCGAAAGAAAAATATCGTTTAGAACGATACTTTTTGTAAACGATCTTAATCTCTCTTCGAAAATAAAGTGAATTATTCGCGTCTCGTATATTACGAAGTACGTAAAACATTTATTGACCTTCAAGACTCGAATTTCGCTCGAAACGAACGATTTCAAAATAAGCGATTTAGTTCGGACGAATGGATATAAATCTAACGCTCTTTTTAGAAACGAATCTTGAAGGCCGATGCACGTGCAGAAGCGCCACAAGAAAAGTGTTCCGCTTACATAAATCTCATCAGCTTGAAAGCCGCGGGTGCTGGATTACTTCTGTCGTGACAGGCTGCCGGCAGGCTTTCCAACGGAGCTGGTGTAATGTAAACGACGCGGCGTCCTTCTTCGGCCCAGTAAATTGCTGCCTACGAATGAAAATCCAATTCCGGAAATGTCGAGATCAGTTCTGTCAAAGCAACTTCATAACGAACCCTACCCACACAATAATAACGCGCGTAACGAAAATTAACCAAAAACGCACTACGTCTATTTTCCCGCGTTTTTTGAATTCAGTATGCTAAGGATATAGCGATTTAGAAATCTAGGGATCTGGGGATATAGGAATATTCGTATCGATATAGTGCGCACATGTTTCGATTTTGAAGTTTAGATACAGCAATTTATATATCGATATAAAAGTTACGTTCTTTTATACTATTTTTACGCACGAATTTTCAAACGATCGTCTTTTTATTACAACTGATATTCGAATATGAATATTACTTCATAATTCATAAATGTAAATTCTAGTTTAAATAAATAATTATTAAAAAAAGAATTTAAGAAGTTTTATTTTTAATTTCGTACTATTTCAATAGTTGGAATGTATGCATTTATAGATTTATTTTATTTTATAATGTAACGTATTAAAATTATGTAGATCATAAATATTTCTATTTTTTAATAAATTTACCTCAAACATAAAAGATTTGCTTAATTCTGCCGGTCCATAAAGTAAGGTTGATTTCACGAGATGTTTCGTTGAGAACATCGTACCCCAATTTTTTAAATTGAATATAGGTTATATAATAATTGAGATAAATGATACAATTTCTTTCTTGTCTTCAATGATATTTTCTGTAATTTATAAAATAAATCTTTGTAAAATGATACATGTACATTGGAAGATTGAAAGTAGTTTTTTATTACTGTTTATTTTGTTTTTGCGTAGTAGTTTAATAAACACTAGCTAACAGCAAAAATTTGAACAAAATACTTGCTGCTGTGGCATCATCGTCAGTCAATAGGATGTGACGTAATCGCAAACCAGTAGGATGTGTCACGCTAGTCAATTTGGCGCGATTATTTGATTTTTAATTGTTGAAAGCAATCAGAGATCAGTTGTTCACATCTATGAATCAATTTGCTTACACAATTAATTCATTCTTGTCTTAACTATTTATTACAAATATAGATAATAGCAACATTACTTTCTTTCTGTATATTCAACGTTTATATAGACGATAAAATGTTTTATACTGCATGTAGTGGCACTCCTGCGATTAGTTAGTTTTCTATATGTTGGTACTTATAGTAGGTAACGGACAATCACGATTTGAATTAGAAAAGTAGACGCTGTTCGTATGACGATCCTGCAAGTTGTTATAAGAAATTCAAAGAAATATATTGTGTTTTATTCCAAGTCTATGTAGTTCTTTTATTTTGCCTAATAGTTCGCTCCATACAAATTACTTGCAGTGCCATCTTTGAACGCACATTTCATGCAATATATATAGTAGTGACATCTAACTGAGTTTAGGTGCATCTTCCTCATCACATTTTTTCCATTCAATGTATGAACAGGTTATACAAACGTAAACAGATTCTAAAATATGTTTACAAAGTTCTTTCATTATCCATCAAATGCAAATTTTAGAGATAAACTATGAATCACGTGCAAGTAGTTCCTACTTTGACATTTTAATCATTGATTTTTGTTTTAGTAAAGCACTAAAGTATTGAATTAAAAAAATGACTAGTGAAACGCAAATCACTAATATTGTAAATGACATTTTAGTAAGTATATATTATTTCGATTTTATATTAGAATTAAAATTTGATTTTTAAATGTTTACTTTATACATGTTTCACCAAATTGAAGAGAAATCTTTTTTTTCTAAGTATTCAAAATTTTAGTACTTGTTCCATTGATGTATGAAACATATATTATAATTGTTTAATAACATAAATGTATACTTATAATTGTACTAATTTATTTATTGCAGAAAGTGGAAGCTATCGAAGAAGCTTTTAGTTGTGTTCTTGTACATCATCCAAATAGTGAAAACGAAAAACTAGCAACATGGCAAACAGAATTGACTTCTGCTATGTCCAACTTACCCAAAGAACAGCAAGAAGGTGCTGTAAGGCAATTTTTATCTATGGCAGCAGCTATGACTAATCATAGAAGGCTGCAATTATTATTGTCGCTGCTAGAAAATTTAGTTACCTCTAATGTGTTGCCGGCAAGGTATATATTTATAGATATAATATACATTGAAAGCTAGTTAAACTTGCAGAGCATTCAAGTAATAATGTTATTCCAGACTTGTATGCGAGTGTATATTAAGTTGTGACAAACTACAGTATCAGTTAGAAGATTTTTGGGTAGAATGCTTCGTCCTTATTAGACATATAATTGGAGGAGTTGATTATAAGGGCGTTAGAGAAATAATGAAAGTAAGTATTTTAGATATTATCACCAAAGTAACAAAATTAGCATTGTAAATATAAATTTACAAACATTAATAATAATGTTTCAGGGATGCAAAGAAAAAGCTCAAACAATCCCAGCAAGATTGAATACATCTATTCAACCACAATTAAAGGCACTAGAGAATGTAATTGAATACATTTTTGATAGAAGTGCTTGCCTTTTACCTGGATATTTTATAGTGAATGAAATTCAGAAAGCTTATCCGGATGGAAAAAATTGGCCACATTGGGTATGTTACTCTGATGGTAAAGCTTATTACATTATGTTGATAAAATCATATAATCAATATTTTTTATAGAAACTAGCAAAGCTACTTTCAAATTTTGTTGAGAGCTTTCGCAACACGGCACAAATGGTGTCCATAGTAGGACACTCAAAAATGTTGCCGGTAGTGGAACATACCGGCTATGCAGATTTGATTAACCCATGGGTACTCGATACAACTACATTAAAATTTTCATTGAAAGGAAATCTACCTTATGATGAAGATTTGCTTAAACCGCAGACTGGATTACTTAGATACGTATTAGAACAACCATACAGTAGAGATATGGTGTGTTCAATGCTTGGTTTACAGAAACAGGTACGAACACACAAAAAAATTATAGTTTTTAGAGACTAGCATTTAAATGAAATATTTTCCTTACATTGTAGCAAAAACAGCGATGTGTAGCTTTGGAAGAACAGTTAGTGGAACTGGTAATTCTAGCTATGGAACGCGCAGAAAATGAATCTCTACCAGCAGAGGGGACAGATGGAACTGTAGCAAATCACTATGTGTGGTTACATCTCTCGTCGCAACTCATATATTTCGTACTTTTTTCGTACGCTTGTTTCCCCAGTATCGTAATGGCAATACACGATAAATTAGCAGGCAGAGACTTAAGAAAGGGAAGAGACCACTTAATGTGGGTCTTGTTACAGTTCATATCTGGAAGCATCCAAAGAAACCCGTTATCAAACTTTTTGCCAGTATTAAAGTTATATGATCTCCTTTATCCGGAAAAGGAACCATTACCTGTTCCAGATTATACTCAAGCATTATGTACTCATCAAATGGCCATTACATGTATATGGATACATTTATTGAAAAAGGCTCAGTCTGAACATTCAAATATTCATAGACCAATACCACATACTTTGAAACTTCATCACGAATTTTTACAACACTTAGTTATGCCAAATACTTCTCTTTGTATGGGTTCGGATTATCGCATTGCTTTACTCTGTAATGCATATTCAACAAACCAAGAATATTTTGGTAGACCAATGGCAGCTCTAGTCGATACCATACTTGGTACTCAAAAAGGTCAGCAACAACAACCGATGCAAACATTGCAAAACAATGCAGCTCTCGCAAGTGGGCCAACTACTCCGCTATCAATGTCCATCTTAGATTCGTTAACTGTTCATTCAAAAATGAGTTTGATACACAGCATTGTTACACATGTTATCAAACTAGCGCAGTCTAAGAGTAACATGGCATTAGCTCCTGCATTAGTGGAAACTTACAGTAGACTACTTGTATATACCGAGATTGAAAGTCTTGGTATAAAAGGCTTCATCAGCCAGTTACTTCCTACAGTTTTTAAATCTCACGCATGGGGAACATTGTATACCCTCCTGGAAATGTTCAGTTATAGGATGCATCATATACAACCGCATTACAGAGTTCAACTTCTGTCCCATTTACATAGTCTCGCAGCTGTGCCTCAAACTAATCAGACTCAACTGCATCTGTGCGTAGAAAGCACTGCTCTTCGTTTAATTACTGGTTTGGGGTCTGCCGAAGTGCAGCCGCAACTGTCAAGATTTTTATCGGAACCGAAGACTCTCGTATCGGCAGAGTCTGAGGAGTTAAACAGAGCTTTAGTATTAACATTGGCACGGTCTATGCACGTGACAGGAACAGGATCAGATAGTCACAGTGGTACATGGTGCAAGGAACTGTTAAACACAATCATGCAGAACACACCACATTCGTGGGCTAATCATACTCTCCAGTGTTTCCCTCCAGTTCTGAGTGAATTCTTCCAACAAAATAGTGTACCAAAGGAGAATAAACAGCAGATTAAGAAAGCTGTAGAAGAGGAGTATCGGAACTGGGCTTCAATGAGCAATGAAAATGACATAATAGCGCACTTTTCTGTACCTGGCACACCGCCTCTGTTTTTGTGTCTTTTGTGGAAGATGATTTTCGAGACTGATCGTATTAGTCCAATTGCATACAAAATTTTAGAGAGAATAGGAGCTCGAGCTCTGTCAGCCCATCTTCGAAAGTTCTGTGATTATCTTGTGTTTGAGTTTGCTAACAGCGTAGGTGGTCAACATGTAAATAAATGCGTAGATACAATCAACGATATGATATGGAAATATAATATAGTTACCATTGACAGACTGATTCTGTGTCTAGTATTAAGAACTCACGAAGGTAGTGAAGCTCAAGTATGCTTTTTCATCATTCAGTTGTTGTTACTCAAGGCTATTGAGTTTCGTAACAGAGTGCAAGAGTTTGTTAAGGAAAATTCACCGGAGCACTGGAAGCAATCGAATTGGCATGAGAAGCATCTTGCGTTCCATAGAAAATTCCCAGAAAAGTTTGCTCCTGAAGGTATCATGGAACAAGCTAGCGGAGGACCTAGTCAATATCAAAGTTTACCAGTTTACTTTGGGAACGTGTGCTTACGATTTTTACCAGTTTTCGATATTGTTGTACATAGATATCTAGAGATTCCAGCAGTTTCAAAGAGTTTAGAAACATTGTTAGAACACTTAGGATGTTTGTACAAATTTCATGGTATGATTTATTTTCAATTTAAACAATCTTTATATTTAAATTGCTTTTGTCTAATATAATATATTGAATTGCAGATCGACCTGTAACGTATCTTTATAATACATTACACTATTATGAGCGAAAATTGAGGGACAATCCACCTCTTAAGCGACGTTTAGTCTTAGCAGTTCTGGGTTCCCTCAGAGAAATCAGGGCATCAGGATGGGCACTCTCAGAAGCTTATCAAATGTACATGACTCGATCTACCGACGATGTTGTTACTTGGTTACCGGAATTAGATTATTACATACGTTTAGTTCAAAGAATCGTCGAAAGTAAGTAATCTTTTCTTCATAGTGTGCTATTTTTAAATTGTAACCTTTTTCTAACAACTACGTATTACAGCAATGTCAGGCACGGCTCATTTTCCTGCGACTGATTGGAGGTTCAATGAATTCCCTAATCCTGCTGCTCATGCACTGTACGTTACATGTGTTGAATTAATGGCTGTTCCTGTTGCTCCAAATTTAGTTGCTAATTCATTATTAGATGTCGTCGCAAAAGGGTAAGTTAAAACACTTACAAATTCTGAAACATTTATATCTGTTTTTAACAATTTTAATATTTACTAGGTACACAGTGATACCATCAGATGAAATCCATTTATGGATAAATTGTGTAGGATTATTATTAGCAGCTTTACCAGAATGTTACTGGTCAGCTTTACATGATAGACTGGTAGAAACTATTAGCAGTCCAGGCTTAGCGACTTGGCAATATAATAATTTAACACCATTTCAAATGTTCAATTTCAATAATACCCATAATAGTTTATTAGAAAATAAGTATAGTTACATGTTAGCATTGGCGCATTCTGTGTGGCATCATGCAGGTGTAGGACAAATAACTAGTATGCCTCAGTAAGTTAAAAAAAAAGTATTATAGCAAGTTATATTTAACAATAATTTTAATACAGTATAATTTTTAGATTTATTAAAGAGAAACTTCAACCAGTTGTGAATAGCGAAGAGCAACTGATATATGCTTGCCATTTAATTGGCCCGACGTTAGCAAGATTTAATGCTGAAAGGCCACATTGTGTTGTGGAACTAGCGGTTTGTTTATATGAGATGCTGGAACAAGTGGATCGTCTTCAATCTCATTTAAAATACATGGATCCAGTCTGTGATTTATTGTATCCTTTTATTTACGATCTGTTAAATGATCGTGTAACAGATCCAGTATTTTCCTTAATATTAATTTTAATAGGTATCACATAAAATACATGTTTGTTGGTGACATGATGAAGAATGAAGTTGAATGTATTATACGAAGATTAAGGCCTGCGTTGCAAATGAGACTACGTTTTATTGCTCACATAAACATAGATGAAATTCAATCTTCCTGAGACAATCCTAACATGGGCAGTTCGGAAGTAAATCCAAGTTAATATCAAGTATTGCGCTCATATACACATTGTTTTTCTTGTGTATGCACCTTTGCATAAGCAATGTATTATAAATACCCCCGGAATTTTATATCAGAACTTCAAAGTATTTTACACTGCATTTTCTACATTTTTGTTTATGAAGTAAGGAAGATCTACGTACAATAAAAATATTTCAATGAATGACTACGTAACTAGGTCTGTTTGATTGAGGCGCTACTTTCTCATACCACATATGTTCACATTTTTATTGTAAATAATTAGTTATTAATTAATATCCAACGCGGAATATATCGTATGAGCTAATATAAAATAATTAATAATACATTTTCTAAACACAATTTATGTACTTTTATTATAAAAGAATGTTCAGTGATCCCTCAGCTACTTTCTCGTATCATATTTGTTCAGATTTTTAATGAAATTAATTAGTTATTAACTAATAACTTAAGGCCAGTCACGGTGACAAACGGTATACACGAGGATATGGTTTTTCGGTACTTATTCCTCCGTGGCATGCGCGGGCGGCGCGTAGGAGGAATATACACAACAATGAGTATGCAAAATCGTTAATTACTCACTTTTTGAGCACAGTTTATGAACTTTTATGATTAAAGAATGGTCAGCAATGCATTATTTACATGGTTCGATCATAAAAGTTCATAAATAATGTTCGGGTAATGAGTAATTAATTATTTTGTGTCAGCATTGCGATACGTACATGAGCCGCTTACGTCAGTTTTACTGCGCATGCAAAGTGCAATATTTCGGCACTTTGACAACGCAGTATGGTTCCTGAGGCATTTAGAAACAAATTTCTATTAGGGTTTGATGCGTTTTGATGCCTAATAAAGCCATTTGATGCCTAATAAATCCAGGAAATCAATTTTTGTCGAATTCGGTCCAAAACGGTACAGGTGGCGCCATCTAGCGGCAAGCGACGGAACTACGAAAAACTAAAATCCCGATTTTCTCGAAAACTAAGCACTTTTCCGAAATTCTGAGATATACAAATTGTTCCTTGTCGCCTACGGAATCGAACGCATGTAATTATAGCCTGCTAGGACTATTATTTAAGAAAATAGAAAAATAGCCCATTTCATGGACTAAAAAATTGGCGTCCATCTAGCGGTGAAAGTTGGAACTACAAAAATATAAAAATGCGATTTTCTCGAAAATTAGCAAATTCTGAGTACTTCTGAGGCTCAGAAAGTGTCACGTGATCGCATTCGAAACAAAATAAAGCAATAAAAGTTTCCTAAAGGCTTTAATAAAAAAAATAAAAAAAATGTCATTTTATGGAGAAAATTTGTGGCGCCATCTAGCGGCGAAACTGCGAACTAAATTGAAAAAACGTATGTCCGAACACGCAGTAAAGGGATCAAATAAAAATTGATTTTTTGGGTTTAATAGGCAAAAAAATGAAAAACTAATTGAATAAAAATTGTTTTAAAAAGTCTAAAGAAGCATACTACCCCGCCAAAGTTGCGAAATATTACTTTTTATATTTTTCCTTAACGCGTGTACGGGCATACGTTTTTTCAATTTAGTTCACAGTTTCGCCGCTAGATGGCGCCACAAATTTTCTCCATAAAATGACATTTTTTTTATTTTTTTTATTAAAGCCTTTAGGAAACTTTTATTGCTCTATTTTGTTTCGAATGCGATCACATAACACTTTCTGAGCCTCAGAAGTACTCAGAGTTTGCTAATTTTCGTAAAAATCGCATTTTTATGTTTTTGTAGTTCCAACTTTCACCGCTAGATGGACGCCAATTTTTTAGTCCATG
>NW_003797147.1:2715713-2749024 GCF_000220905.1 Megachile rotundata | reverse complement strand
TTTTTGTAGTTCCAACTTTCACCGCTAGATGGACGCCAATTTTTTAGTCCATGAAATGGGCTATTTTTCTATTTTCTTAAATAATAGTCCTAGCAGGCTATAATTACATGCGTTCGATTCCGTAGACGACAAGGAACAATTTGTATATCTCAGAATTTCGGGAAAGTGCTTAGTTTTCGAGAAAATCGAGATTTTAGTTTTTTGTAGTTCCGCCGCTCGCCGCTAGATGGCGCTACTTGTACCGTTTTGGACCGAATTCTACGAAAATTGATTTTCTGGATTTATTAGGCATCAAAACGCATCAAACCCTAATAGAAATTTGTTTCTAAATGCCTCAGGAACCATACTGCGTTGTCAAAGTGCCGAAATATTAATTTTTTTATTACGCCAATTTTTTAATCCATATACTGCATTACTTGTAACCGTTTGCTACTGCGCATAGGGTCAAAGTTCGAAAGTTTGAATTTCAACTTTCTCAACGATACCATTTATTTATTATGATACAGATACACAAATTATTGTATAAAAATATTGAATTCGTGACTTGAATTGGGGCAAGCACAGGCAATGCATCAAAAACATTTAATTATGGTACAAAAATAATTGTTATAAACGTTGAAGGCACTAAATACTGCGGCTTATAAAAATAAATTAATCATTTATGGTTCCATAAGATTGACTGAAGGAGGCCGGAGATTTAACTGATATTCTCCAAAGGTCATAGCTGCTAACCATTTGTATTGCTCATCTTTTAACGACCCAGCTAAAGTATTCCCAAAAAACGGACTTTCTTTACACCTAAAGAATTATACAAAAAATAAAATAAGAGAAAGTTACAATTCTTAAAATTTAAACAACCTTATAATTATTACCTCGTTGGTTTTTTATTTTTTGCTATAAAGGTGATAGACCATCTACAACAGAAAATACCTAGCTTAACAAATTTTTCAAGAAACATTTAATACAAATTAAAAACACCTACCCTGTCTGTGGATTTCGTTTTGGCTCATGACCTAAATACCAAATGATATCTTCTATTTTCCATTCGCACAATTTATTCGAACAGAATTTGTCTTTGTAACAGTAAAGCTTCGCTTGACTGAACTCAAAGAGGTAGTTTTTAAAATTTTTCGATTTCCTATCAGCGAACTTAAGTTCACCCGACGTTGTCATTGGCGGAGTTATCTAAAAAAGAAAGTAACATTTATTTATCCTGTTTTTTAACGCGATATTAAACGTAATAAAAAGTTCTGAGAATTTAAGGGATAATATAATATATTTTATGAGCAATTTTCACATTATTAAAACGAATTAAAAACAAGATACGCTATTAAGCCCAATAAAACCACATCCTGTTTATGTGGCGAGCAAATATACAACTATCTTTTCTTTTCTGAGTCACGCAATCTGATCCCTGCTGAGTAGCTCTCTATAAAAAACAGTTCCATTATGTCCCTGAACTCATTTGACATAAATAGCACAAATACAAATCACATTTCTATGTAGATTTACAGTTATGTGATACACACGTTTCTGAGAATGAACATACGCTTTGTTTTTTATAATCTTTGTGCAGGAAATATCAATTTATATTTAATTTTGGAACATTGTAGAGTTAGATTTAGATTTTTGGAAGAATGTTATTTCGTGACGGGAACTATAGAGCTTTCGTTTGTTTACCAAAGGTACTATATCCTTGAACAGCTGATCCTTTTTAAGTATGAGGACATTGTCCTTCCTATCGTCTGGATCCCAGTATCCCCACCTCGCCACTGTTTCGAGGACACGCTCAGTGTGATGCAGTGGCCGTTCTAATGCGCCAGACAATGTGTATTCTTCCAAACACAATTCATGAGCGGATAAACTTGTTTTCTCTGCCAGCTCCCGACATACATCGTACGCAGTTTTCTGTGGCCCAATCTGCAAAACAAACTGCATCAGTTTACCTTCGAAAATCTTACAACTATTTGGAATAAAATCTACTGTACTTATAAAATACTTATAACTATAGACTCTACAAATTATTAATAAGTACTAAAAGAAGTCTCACAGTGACATTCACACACTCGCCCTCCCTCGAAAAAATATATATCCAAATCTTGAGATCTCCGGAGGGTGCTCCACGTAGGCCATTATTAGAAACATGATGCTTCTCCAACACCGCCAAAATTTTCGCCTCTTTCGCCATATCGGCGGCGGTTAATTGATACAGCTTCGGATACAGTTTGATGAGATCACCGATCACTCTGGTTTCCGCTCTGTTCCATTCTTCGGCGCTGTTTTCGCCGGCGTGCATCAACGTCGGTCCCCAAATAGCGGAAAGATTTTCACAGGTCATCAGGTTTCTGGAACTTTGCTGACTCAAACAATGCAGGTGAGCAAGAACCCTTCTGAGCGTTGCTGCTGGAATAGGACTCAGGGTGGTCAACAGTTTTCTGTAGGTTGAAACTCTGTCGTCTTCATTGTTGCTTTCTGCAAATAATAAAATTGTGTATAATACAACTGTATATAATATTTTATTCATGTAATTTGATGAACTGATTGTGGTGGAGGTTTCATAAAATATTTGGACAACTTTCTAAAACTTATAAGTACAAGTTAGAGCAATAAGTCCAGCTTGAATTCCTATTATTTATAATAATATAAAAAATCATATGTGATGCAGCTAGTTATGTACAATGTTTATGAACAAAGTTACAACAAAGTTGTAATTAATAAATCCTCTTTGTCCTTCTAGTAATCCTAATAAGTTACACATCAAATGATCAGTATCTTTACTCCATTTAATTAAAAAGAATGAAATCAATATCTGCAGTAATTTCACAGAAATCAGTAACACTTCATTCTCATAAATAATTGAAAGTAACAGTATCCTACATAGACTAAATGAGAAAACATAACTTATTATCAGTAATATTGATGTTATCAATGTGAACCTATTACACCTTTCTTGCACCTTATTTTCAGTGGAGTGACTAATTGCAAGGAGGTTCAAGCGATGTCTTAACAGAGATGCATGTCTTAACAGAGTTGCTTTCACTGAGAAGCGCGAAGGCTCGTTATGAAGAATTATGATTCATCGACGACCTCTGTATGATTCTCACGCGATGTTTCGTCGTGTAGCGGATGTGCTATTTGTTTCGTCACTCCATTAAACATATGACTCTCCCCTGACAGCGGACGGGAAGGTACATAAACAGGAATTACCAATTATTGGTAGCCAGCTTATGCACTTTGGACCAAATTAATTTTATATGTGATTTAAGACATCACGTCGCCAGACATTAATACGTATAAAACAACCATAACCATACATTCTGAATTATTATGTTGTTTGTAAACATGTACATTGATGACTTAACAAATTTACATAATTTACAAATTTATAATATCAATATACATAATTTACAAATTTATAATATCAATGTACATAACTTACAGTCCCATTTACAAATCTGATTTTACCACAGAACAAAATTTTTATAATTTTAATTAATTATAAACTAGTGCTTTTAATTTCAAATTAATGAAACTATCTATTAAATCAAATGATTAAGCATGGTTCGAAAGTTGTTGAATCCGTAAGTAATGATACCGGATATTCAGTATTACGCTTCCGGATGAAACTGGCTTACAATGTGAGAAAATACGCGTGGGTGCGAACACGACCCAGCTTAACATTCTTCTTATAATTACGTATGCAAATGATGGTCGGGGGCAAGGCTCGGGATTTATTTGCACCTATTACCGTCGGGAAACATGTTTCCTTTTCTTCGCTTTTCTTATTCATTTGTCTTCGTGCAATTCGAACTGGACAAATACTTCATGCGTGAACCTTTCACGTTTATTCAAGTGAAAACGTTCAATAGAAGTTTTAAAGAGAAATTCCTAGGTACTTTCTAGGACAATCATTGTAGAAAGTTTGACGAACCGTGGAAGAACAAATAAGATTATTTTGCAACTATGTTTTTTATACCAATTCTTTTTGAATATTCAAAGGAACATTGTACCATGTTAAGGATATAATTTAGTAGCAATGTAAATAACATTTAGTAGCAATGTTTTTGTGCAGGTAAAGGATTTTTGTTTTTTCTATGCATGTGAAGGCGTCAGATTTATATGGACGTGTTAATATTTCCAGTTTCGTTTTAATTTAGCACCTCTCCAGCACGCCTAAAGCAGAATTTCATTGTCAAAGCGAGTTTGCCGACCAGTCAAGGACAGTGAATGCCCCTTACCTGAGGTAAAACAAAGCCGATCGTGAATGTTGGCAGGAAACAATGGATTCGGTAAATCACGGAGAAACCTTCTGAGAACCGTGGCCACGTCGTGCTCCGTATAGGCTTCCCTTGTGATCTGCGTCGCCCATGCGTCTCGACGGAACGCTTGCAATAATTTGACAACAGCGCTGTTGGATCCGCTTTGACGATAAATACCCTCCGTCATTATACCTTTAACATTTTATAGATATAATTAAATTCGTGTCACGGCGACTCTCTAATAAATATGTATGAAGCGAATCTAAATAAAGATTGCAACGGCTGGACATAATTAAAGCTACGTGTCTACATTTCTTCTTTGTGGCACTATCAGCCTGACACAAAGTCCTTTTTTTTTCTAGAAATCTTTGATGTGCATATGTTTACCATGAGCATAAATGAAATTAATGCACTTGTCGAGAATCACAGGTACGTTGTCCTGCGTGAGTTGTTGTTGTTCCAAGGCGGGAGCACAATTGGTAGCCGCTTGATAAATAGCGTGTCTCCATGCAGATCCTTCGTGAATTCCTGGTGCAGCCACGTGCAAGGCTCCGCTACCTCCTGCGTCCACAACCACTACTGGAATGGAACCGTTTCCGGGATTTGGTCCTTCCTGTTCTCGCAAAACTGTAACATAAAATTTAAACGATCATAATTTCAGGGATTATAAAATATTTCCTATGTCTCTTCCTTTAGAGTTATTGAATTTTCTACATTTTTATAATTTATATTTTGTGTACTTTTTAAGTAAAATTGATTGAAGAGAAACTATTGTGCAAAGCATTTTATTTATTTACATTTGTTCTTTGAATTAAATTATAAACCCTTGAATCCCTGCTTTAAAAGTACCCTGTAGCTTGCACCCTGTATTTCTAGTAGATAAAATTATTGTAGTTTAATCATAAAGAAATTTACCAATGCATCGTGCTTTTCGAAGATCCAATTCTCCGAAATTTATGGCCATGAAGGGATCTAGAGATTTCGTGTAAATTAAAGTTCTTTGATGCAGAAGAACCCAGGCCGGAAACCATGTACCTGTGACGCCTTCCTGAAACACGCACCAACTACTATTACATATTTAATACAATATATTCAATACTTCAAAATATTAAACATTGTATAAAAGAATTAACAATATATTAACGACGTATTTTATATTTCATACAATAAAAAAAAAAGATATTTACATAAAAACAGATGTTAGATCATTAGAAAGTTTACATGAAATTGCATTCGTATTCGCAGTTGAGTCATCGCAATTTAAGTAAAAGCTTTCTAATAAACATTACAAAAAAGACGTAACGAATCTTACAATATTTCACATTTTCTCAAAGAAAGATCAGATATTGAAAGGTGTACATACCTTTACTTATTAGGTAGAATATCTTTACTTATTAGAATGCATGTGAACTAATATGAAGGTCATAATTAGATTCGAAAAAATTCGATCTCGTTTGCTGTATCTTTTATAATACCTTCAAGTAAGCCCATCCCGTTCTCGTCAGCTCTGTCGTGTACTTCGTGGGAAAGACGCAAGTAATCGCTTCCAATATTCTCTGTGCCCAAACTCTACGTTCGATGATACCTTTAGCGTAGAACACGTGAACACTCGGTCTTCCTTCGCAGCTAATTGCTATGCAATGTACTGTTTCGCCATCGACTACCCTGAACATTTTAAATTACCTTTGTTATTCCGTTATTTACACGTTTGACCTGGTTGCATGTAAATTGTACTTTCTTTCCATACGTTAGAACCAGCAAGGTAAACTTTCCTTTTGTAGATAAGGAAGTTTCAAATTCACGAACGTTCTCGTTTAGACATTTATCTTTAAATTTACAAAGTTTAAAAATAGGAAATTTTTGAAGTTATACATATACAAATTATCGAATCTTCAAATTTAGGAATAAAGTCAGAAATTTACAAATAATTAAATTTCGAAGTTAAATATTACTGTAGTTACATTATTATAGTTAAACTGTAATTCAGATAATTACAATTGAACATGATTTTAATTTGTTAGATTTGAAAGTTTAATAAAGAAAATTAGCAATCTCCAAATTGAAGAGAAGAACTAAATGCAATATTCCATCAGGCGTTACAGTTTTCTTCCTCCAGTATCCGAAGCCTTATCCAACAAAAAAGACTCACTTTACGTCCTGTAGAAGATGAATGCTGTACACTGTGTCGAGTTGAATGACCTCCTTGAGAGTAGACATGCCCTTATCCGTATAAAACGAGAGCTTCTGGTCCGCCAATACCAGTGCCCTTGGCACCAGGTCCTTCGCCCTCTCCATACCGACTCCGCTCCTGTAAACGATTCCTCTGTGTGTCGCAGGATTCTGTAATCCGGCCACCTTTGGCCTTTCCAATTTCGCCAATTTAGCGCTCGGTATAGCTCCGCTATGATCGCGATTCCTGGACAATAATTTACTGCCACTCTTCACGAAACTGATCACGTTCGGTTTGATACCATGAGACGATGATTCGTGCCTCAGTTTTTTCAATTTCTGTATCATACCCACGCGTCTGTGTTCTTCTGTTGCTTTTGCTGTTGAAGGACTTGTTTCTTCAGGCGTGTTCGGTGTAGTGGGTGTTGGTGGAGCTGTAACGTTTAAGGATGATGTAAATGTATTTTATTTTCACACTAGTATAGAATTTTATAAATATTATAACATGTTATATATGCATACATATGTATTGTAACATATTTCATTTTCACGTTATGTACTATTATAGAATTTTATAAATATTATAACATGTTATATATGCATACATACATATTATAACATATTTCATACACACATCTTACAGTTTTATTCTATAAAAGAGCCTTTTCTTGGTGTCATCCACATCATTCATTCTAGATGTCTATTCAATATTACTGTTTA
This sequence comes from Megachile rotundata, assembly GCF_000220905.1. Taxonomy (NCBI): domain Eukaryota; kingdom Metazoa; phylum Arthropoda; class Insecta; order Hymenoptera; family Megachilidae; genus Megachile; species Megachile rotundata. The sequence continues at coordinate 2,741,876 of NW_003797147.1, read as the reverse complement.
TAATAAATAGAAGTACACTTTCATTTCTCTCATTCACCACAACATGTACAATCTCATGTACTTTGACTCAACATGTACAACCCTATTTATCTTATTTACCTCAACATGTACAATCTCATCAACTTTATTCAACTCAATATGTACAACCCTATTGATCTTATTTATCATCAACATGAACAATCTCATTAACTTCATTTGACTCAATATGTACAACCCTATTGATCATATTTATCATTAACATATACAGTCTCATCTACTTCATTTAACTCAATATGTACAATGCTATTTGTCTTATTTATCATCAACATGTACAATCTCAGTTGCTTTATTCAACTCAACATATACAACCCTATTTGTCTTATTTATCATCAACATGTATAATCTCATCTACTTCATTCAGCTCAATATGTACAACCCTATTTGTCTTATTTATCATCAACATGTATAATCTCATCTAATTCATTCAGCTCAATATGTACAACTCTATTTGTCTTATTTACCATCAACATTACAATCTCACATATGTCATTCAACTCATCATGTACAACCCTATTTATCATATTCACCTCAACATGTACAACCCTATTTATCATATTCACCTCAACATGTACAACCCTATTTATCATATTCACCTCAACATGTACAACCCTATTTATCATATTCACCTCAACATGTACAACCCTATTTATCATATTCACCTCAACATGTACAACCCTATTTATCATATTCACCTCAACATGTACAACCCTATTTATCATATTCACCTCAACATGTACAACCCTATTTATCATATTCACCTCAACATGTACAACCCTATTTATCATATTCACCTCAACATGTACAACCCTATTTATCATATTCACCTCAACATGTACAACCCTATTTATCATATTCACCTCAACATGTAGAATCTCATTTACTTCATTCAACTCAACATGTACAATCTCATTTATCTTATTCCTCTATACACGCACTATCTCATTTACCTCACCCATAATAAACTAAATAACACTTCTTTAAGACCTCAATATCTACCTGGTGTACTTGCATTGCTAGTAGTCGCCTCAGTTTTCAAAGCAGTGTTCACAGCATTGGAACGATGTTTCGCCGATTTTCTTGGAGGTACTGCAGGTTGTTTCCTCGTCACCAAATGAGCGAGTTTCGGTAGCAGAGCAGGATTTTTACCAGTAGCGCTCTTGTCAGTAGCCTCCGTCTCGCACTCGCTCTTCGGCAACGAATCGAACCTCTTCGGCGGTTCTGGTGGCACAGCCAAGATTCGTGGATGCTCGTTCTCCACCTCTTCGTGTTCCTCCTCGTTCTCGACCACTTCCTGGAAGTCCAGAATACTCCCAGAACTACTCGGCGAATCGTTCGTAGACAACAGAGCCTCCAGCAACATCAGATCGTCGTTGTTACTGTACACGTTCTCTTCAGGAGCTCTCGAGAGAGGATCAAACTCGAACAATAAAGACTTGCTGGTTTGCTGTCTATTTTCAGCGGGTATAGTTTCTTTCTCTTCCTTCCGGGTCGATAGATTTTCGTACAAGGAATTCTGAATGGATGCTTGACTATCGTTGGATGCTGAGGAGACTCTGTCGAGAAGAGGCACATCGTGCTCCAGGATATCTTCCTCCGCGCTGGATATCCTGTCCAAGTCATCCACTCCTTCGGATTTACTTCCTGGCGCTGTGTCGTAGTACGTCCAGGAGTCGGATATCGAAAACCTTTTGATGCTGTCGGACTTGTCGTACGGGACGGCCACGTTCACGTCGGAGAGGTTTAAACTCTGATCGGAGTCGCTGGTCTGAGAGCAAGAAAGATACTGTGGTAATTTTGTGTTTACACTGCATTCTTATTACGATATTATTATAATCTAATTCTGGTTAATGCTCTAATTCAATAGATAATTGAATGTCCACCTAGAGAAAAAGACAATAAAGATATACTATTCGTCTACTCAATTATATACAAATGTGCTCAATGAAATGTTCAAATGAATGTTTTTAAAAAATACCATATCGATAGATAACTCTTCAAGATTTTGTTTTAATAGATGTTAATATCTTTCCTTAAATTTAAGTTCCGTTATTTTTCCGACATGCGTATGTTTGTCAGCAGCCTTCTGGAATTTTAAATATTAATACTTTACCAGTACTACCAATTTAGAAGTTTTAAATCACCTACTAACCTACTAACTACACCTACTAACTGCAGTTCTATGAACCCACCTGATTGAGTACTAAATTGGCAAGATCGAAGGAGTCTGGAAAATCCCTTTCGACTTTGTCAGAGATAGTGTCGTATCGACTGCTGCCGGACGTAACAGACTGCAGTTCGTCATAGATAGACTCGTCAGGAAGCGGAGGAGGAGGATAGACAGGAGGCGGCGGACTGTATCGCATCCCGGAAAGATCCTCCTCGTTTCTGACGCTCCTCAAATTGCTGTTCAACGGGCTATAGAAGGAGATGTTGCTGAAAATATCGTCCACTGGCAATGAAACGCATCTGTCGTCCTGCGTGGGACTCTTCAGTTTCTTGTCGGCCGAATCTCGCAGGAGCTCGTCCTGGTTCATGGTGGTCAATCTTCTCGTGAGAAGATTCTTCACCGATTTCTCCAGCCGTATGCTGGCGTTTATGGTGCTCGATATCACCGCCCGACCCTTGATCGTCATCTTCTCCGAGATCTCATCCTTCAGCTGACGGGAGCTGGTGCTCAGGTTGCGAAAGAATTCGTTGTTCGTGGAGCTGCGCGAGTCCGGTGTCGATTTCGAGTCGTCGCTCTTTTCTGACTGAGAAGATTCGCTGTGACTGTGCCATCTAGTCGCTGGAAGGGCGGGTGGCAACTTCCTCGGGGCGGGTACGGGTCGTTCGGTCAGCATCGACCTGGGTTTCGGTATGGGCTTCACCTCCATCTCGATCGGGAACTTCTCCGACTCGCTGCTACTCTTCAACCAAACCGCCCAGGAACGTAGAAGTTGCGCCACATGATTCGTGTCCCTTAAATAGTTTAGTCAGTTGTATAAATGGTAGGTACATTTGGACTGAGTCAGTCGTGCTGCATTCTTATTGGTTTGCATTGCTGCATTGATGCAAACTTGCAACTTTAGCATTGTTCTAATGGAAATTTTATTTCAGACATTTTTCTGATTTGTCAACGGATGTTGCAATCAATGATTAACCTTACAACTCTTGGGGGTTCTCAAACTTTCATTGTATTTTACAGTTTCAATTAAAAAATAATTATTTTTTGAACCAAACTTTGCTTCTGAATATTTTATGCTTTACAGACTAGTATATAATTTTAAATACATTTTTTAAGACTAGAAAGGCTAGAGGGATTCAAAAAACTCCCTCAGGAGTTCTAGGGTTAATTTGCTTAAGAAGAAACATAATGAAAATATAAAAAAGAAAGTATGAAAGTATGTACAATTTTTAAAGATATTGTTTACTGCTTATAAAAAGAGTGTTTATGTCAAACACAATGCCAGTAAATGGATGCAAAGTTATTCATAGTTTTTATAAGCGATATATGTATCTTCACTGTCTAAACATGATCTTATGCAAATGTCTGATTTTATGCATAATATGTGCTCCACAAAACTGAATGATAGCTCTAAAACAGTGAAAGATAATTTTATATGTACTCTACCACTGTGCACCTACAGTTTGATTCGATTAAACACCCTGTATAAATAAATAAATTCCAAAAGAAATATTTTTAGAATTTGTTCACCGCTTCATTTAAGACAAATGTAAAGTCAAAGTCTGTAAAATTATATGTACAATGCCCGCGTAATTTTCGGTGATCATATTATAAGAGTATCATGTAACTACATCAATTATTCGGGTGTCATCGCAGACCTGAAGACTTGATAATATTGCGTACAGTGCAACACGAGACGTAAAACGAGCCAGATGTGTAAAACAACATGTGGAATGGAGAAGTGCTTGAATGCAGTCGTATTTTTAATTCGACATTCTTTACTCTACGTCATTCGACTGTGGATTATGTTTAATTAGTTTAAAACTATTTCTGATTACATTAACACGTTTGCTTTCCATTGATTGCAAATTTGATAACAGGCAATTTTTTTGGAAATATAACTTTATATATTAGAAGTATAATAATAATAATAATAATAATAATAATATAAATAATAATATATTAATATAAGCAATAATATAAGTATATATATTACAATAATATAAGTATCTGAAATATAAAAATTTAAAGCCTTTAAATGGCAAAATTGAAAAATATAAAAATCCTGTAATTTGCATGTCTCAATATTTGAAAGCTTGAAAATGTCTCAAATTCCTGAAATCTCGTATGTACGCGCTATGGGTAGCAAACGTGTTAAGTATCATCTTGTATTTTGTGTCTTGGTATTCAATCGATCATTGATCTCAGTAGTTTATAAACGTAAATCCAGCTCGCAACGAATAAATGACTTCAGCTTATCTTTTTCTCTGTCCGATCTGAAACAAAGTTTTAGACTTTGATCTATGATCTAATTTCAGTTTAAAAACTTAATAATTATTTTATTACAGTATCATCGATTTTGACGATATGAGTCTGCTTTTTAAATTACATTGAACGGAAATTTAATACAAATCCGTAGTCATATAAAGATAAGGTTACTTCACTGATAAGAATCAAAATTGATATTGTTAACAAGCAACGAAAAGCGTAAAGTGGATCGCGGTGCCAGCATGATGCAGTGAAAGTATGCTAAACTTACTGAGCAAATCGAGCTCATTTCTGATCTTGCAACATACATGCGTGAACCTGTTGATATCCATGTCCACGTTGCATAATCGAAGCGTAATTTAAAAATTGATCCTTATGCGTCAATAATTCATGCGTTAATATTGGACATTCCTTATGGAAGAACAAAAGAGTCGCACGAATCATAAAAATGCTTTGAACGGTCCGCAAACGTTGCTTCGTGTTAAGTTACCAAGCGAGTAGATGCAAAAAAAAGGAGGAAAAAATGTAACGGTATCCAATACAGCATACGTTGTGAAATTTGTAGACGGTTCTTCATTTTCGATGGCTCGACGATACATTAGACACTGATTCGAAGGACTACCAATATTCTCTTTGTGCATTATACCAATGATACTGGCAAATAAAGACAGCTCAGCGCGAAGCACTTCTGCACGGTTGAATCACCGCTTCCGAGTCACGTGATTAGCAATGAGTAGTTGGGACAAATCGGGTTTTATAATTTCGATCACTGTCGATTAGCTCCGCTTCTTCAATTCTGCAATTTATCGTTTCATTCAATTTTCCATGTGTTACTTTATTTCGGTGTTCAAATTATTTCTTTCAATTCATCATTTCTGTAAACGCAAAATATTCTTACTTATGCAAAAATAATTTACCTACAAGGTTTATCTACATCTCCATAAATCAAAGAAAAGTCCATACTGCACTTAAGTGTACCAATAATTAATATTAAAACAAATAATTAATATTTCTGCTATAGTTATTATTGCAACATATTTATTTTTAAATAAACAGTTCATGTAGATAAAAATACCAGTCTGCTCAACTCTTTTGACATCCATTTTAACATCCGAGTATCAATTGACAAGTTTGATTAACATCGTATTTGTGGGGCACTTGTTGCATCTTCGTCATCGATTTAGGTTAGGAAGCGACAATATTTTTGCTTAGTCCATAGATCTTACATTTAACACCAAAAACTTCATTCCGGGATTGTAGAAAATATAAATAGTCATGCAAAATAATCGGGAAACCCATCCGTTGTTATTCATCAACGCATTCAATTACGAACAGTTCGTAGTTTCGCGCGAAAATGATTAATGAGTTCGGCGTATTTGAATCTGCGCAAACAAGCCACATAATCAACGACTACCGCACAAATACTTGATAACAATTCCTGTAACATTTCTCACGAAAATAAATGCTTGATTCACTTTAATAAATGAAAATAATAAAAAGTAGTCTTAAAATCTGTAGTTTATAACCTGTCAACACGGTTAATTACAAGTAATTGTCCTGTTTGGCGCGAAAACGAATAACTGTCTTCTGCGCATTCAGTACGGTGCAAACATGTCACGTGATCAATTAACCAATAAAACATTCTGAACATCTAACATTTCAAACGAGAGTAAATCTTTAACTCACTCTGAATTAAAATAAAAATAACTATCAAAAGCAATCAGCAAATTTAAGTAATACTAATAACTGTCATAACTTATCATTACAAATAATTGACAGTTTCTGTTTCACGCGAAAATGATTAATCGCGAGTGATTCCTGCGCATTCGAATCGGCGTAAACAAGTCACGTGATCAATGATCAACCAATAAGAACACAATGAAGAATACTATGGCATGTGTTTGACGATAGTGAGTCACCGTTCTGAAATTCGATAGCATTGCATCGAATATCCGGTTTTACACTAACCGACATCCACATCAAGTCGATGTTTCCATGATTTTTCTCGGATTTTTGTACAGGGGATCACCGGACTGGACCTAGATTTCCATGTTCCTCGTTGCTGAACAAAGGAGAGCCATTCGTTGTTCCCTCAGTTGAGAACGGAACGTGAATCATGGTAAAGTTGCGCTAGCAGATCCATCAGAGTTTCTAAAATTAACTGATATCTCCGCTGCAAATGATAAGTATTCCTCGTTATTCTCTAAATGTCCGGAACTTCCTTTTAGCGATGTTAATAAGCAAGGACTTTTGTTCTAAAACTGTAACTACTGGAGGAGTACCAGTACAGTTACTTGTACAGTTTTATTCCCCATATTTCAGAAAACGTTAATCTATTATTCTAAGGACTGTCCGTTCCACTTTCCCACGGAGAAATTCTCATTGTTATTAAAATGGCGCAGCGACGTTTTTATATGACCCTGGACCGTTGTAATACTAAAACACTGTTGCAAGTTGTTTACCGCCAAAATTGGTAAATTTGAACTTCTTAACTTCCTGTATTTGAAAACTTAAAATTTCTATAATTTAAAATTTTTTAAATTAAATTAAATTTGAAAATTTAGAATCTAAATTTAAATTAAAAAATCGAATATATCTAAATCTTTCTTTTTCTGAATATTTTAAATTGCATTACAGTGACGAAGGAGTAACACTATTGTGCATGGAAGTCCATGCGAAGAAACACTTGTTGAACCGGCCATATATCGAGACTGCTATATCGTGAAAATGCTAAATTACCTAAATGCAGAAATAACGGTAGAAACGGATCTCCTTATCTCATTTAAATACAATTACACTGATCTATGCTAAAGAGGAATGTACTATTCAATCTAGGTAGAATTCTTTGTCCGACTATCAGCATAAAAATGACGAAGGTGGTCCAATTACCTCCATCAACCGAGTGCCGAGTGGCACACTTGGCAACTGTTCGTTCAAGGGGCAAATATTTGCCAAAACATCAATGAGCTCCGGCATTTTGTGCACGTACACGCACATCTTCATCGCAACATATTCGTTCAGCGTTCGTATTAAAAGTAGATCACTATTTTTACCTTCGGTAATACTTTTTCGTAACCCTTTATGTCTTCGAACATATGTGCTAAAACGTCGCTGTCTGCATCTCACCAAACGTACTAAAAATAGGCGACTATTTGCTTTTACAATTTTTACTTCGCAAGGTTATCTTGTTATGAATATGTGTATAAGGAAATATCAACGTTACATTGAGACTTTACGTTTACACATAATGCCACATATTTTCAAGTGCACCACGGCACTTTTTTCGGCAGAAACACTGAAACTACTTGTTGATTCACAGGTGTCATCCAGGCGAGAAAACAACAGGAGAAAGAATATAGAGAGCACGTACATACCTTGAGACGCATCCAAGACGAGTCCGAGGAACGATTCACGATTCCACTCCTTTTCACGAAGCGACGCAAAATAATCCAGTATACAACACTGTTTAAACTCAAGCTTCTTTATCGTCCAGTGGGGTCAGAGACCCACCTGGCCGATGACCGTTGCCACTGTCATGATCTCTCTCCACGTCTCTCCTCCTTTCCACGTTTGAAAAAAGTTCACTGCTGTGCCCACGATACATCCACGTACACACACTGCCACGATATAGTTTAGACGCGCAACATTCACACACAACGTGGCACACACACTGAACTCTCACATTTTACAATCGAGCTTCTCCTTTCTCCTCGCATTCTTTGACAGCTCAGTGTACACTATTTCCACTTGAATTTGACAAGACCCGTCGAGTTACGATAAAAGTTTACAATAGTGCTTTCTCTCTATGTTTACACAACGATAGAATCGGATACGATAAGATAAAAAGAACAGAACAGGTTCGCTCCGATAGTTCGGCACTACTTGGTCGCACACAACGACACTATCACATCCTATTCTTACGCGGACGCGCCAGCGACTGCCGCACAACGTATCCCTTCTCTTCTTAGTGACCTCCTCGTCGCAATCCCCACCATCACCGTTTGCAACCCACAACTTGCACGTGTATATTAGTGACGGATCAAGTTCAGTATGTACTTATCAACCTGAATCAATTCATTATTATTAATTCATTACGGTAAAACTCCGTTTAACTCATCGGGCCACAATGTTGTTTGCATAACTGGATATCCGAGTAGGGGCCCACTAACTCCCCTTTCCATATTCGTTCGTACAATATACATCTTGTAATATCGTTCAACAGCTGATGAAAATCTTAGAAGATGGAATAAAATAATATAATCAATCACTGTGGAAATATAAGGAGGACTTCTTAATCACTTAAAAAGTGTAAGTATTAAATTACAGATATTTAATTATGTGATGTATTACATAAAATAACAGAAAATATTGAAGTTATCAGGTACATTGTTTGCAGCTGTGATATAAGGAAGTCGTAGAATTATTTTGGAGCCAAAGTATAGTATCCCCTAATAGAACACGGCGAAGTTACAACTTGAAACCTTATGAAGTGACCTTATGGAGTGATATCACTCAGTGATAGTACATTCTTTAGACTTTTATTTTAATGTATAGTATGACCTTAACTTTATCATCTGGAGTACCTAGCTTGTTTTTTATAATATTTAAAATTATTTCAGTAAAAGTTGAATGCTCTAAAGACGTATGTTCGACATATTTAGATGTTTCATAACAGATAGAGGACAAATGAAGGTCAACTTCATTTTTCTTGAATAGAATTACATATTTTTTTATATATATTTTTGAATATCATCACTGATAGTGTACATAGCTTACTTATATTCAGATAAAGTTTGCCTTAAAGTTTTGTAAATATATTCTTCGAAATGTAAATATAACCTAACTTCTTTTCAGGAACGGTCTAATACTTTTGACACTTCCTGTACTTTTGATCGTTGGTCTTCTCGAATCCTTTATGTCTTATATGAAAGTTAAGGGAATAAACTTCATTGATCATCTGGGCCACGAATGAGTCATGCAATTGCCAGCCTCAGTGGCAGGGAGATAATTTTTATCAACTGTAACGCAATTGAAAGGGATCATATACGTGACAGAAGATAGAGACAAGTACTGTTCGGATTGCCTTTCCTGTATTCATCTGATAATTAAAACTTTGAAATCAGCAACATTCAACACATTGATTACCGTTCATCTTCGACTTATTTCTTGACGAAACGATGTTGCAAATGTTAATATTATTCTTTGAATCTTCTCTAATCAATGGTTCTTGCTGTTCCACACCTCTCAAGCAGCGCTGTTGATTATAAACCGATGAGTAATAAATGATAAAGAATTACATACAATAACAATTATCGAGACTTCCCTCGTTGTTGATATGTAATACTGGTTTCAGAGACTTACAGTGCCTTGTATTCATACAACTGAATACTGATTCAAGTGAAGAAGATAATTAATATCGAACTAATCAGAAGAATTAAAGGACTGATATTAGCGAGCCGAAGTCTAATTATTAATAAATCATTAATTTATGAGTATGAAGAAAAAAAGTTGGCTGACCAATTTTAATTTTTAATTTAAAGTCGTACACATAGTGGAGTAAAGTCGTAGAGTGTCTGCACAGTTCCTGAAACAGACGGTGTTCTACGAGAAATAAGATGAATGCGATGTGAATATTTTAATGAAACCTTTATTAAGACTTTATCACGCTAAAGCCAAATAGTGACTCCGGCAATACAAACAGGTGAACATTGGCCCGAGCTTGCTCGACGGGGAGATGCACCACCGACGACATGTCTTCCTCTTTCAAGAAACAAAATTTCAAAAATTTAATCATTGAAAACGAAGCAGTCACTTTATGCAGACTGGATGATACCTTTGGCAAAGTAATAACACTTTGATAAAATAAAACAAGTAACCCTTTCCTCAAAGTATGCATTATTATACACATTTATGCTTGTTCGTTGTTTCAGGAATTTACTATGTCCAAGAACATCTACTTGAACCCATAGAAGAGTAAATTGTTTGCAAAAGGCCAATAGCAAACATCGGTTAATCTAATCAACTTGTTTGTCGTGAATTAGAAATAAACAAGACATGATCGTCAGTTAGGTCTGCACGTTGAGCGATCAGCCACGGGTGAATTCCACTACCTTAAATCACAATGGCGACGACAAGTTTTATTCGTTTACTTTGTTGTTAATTAGATCCTTAAGAGCGATCGTTAGAGGGTGAGTCTGCGACGCGCGCGTGCACGGTTCTCTGTGTTCGTATACGTGAACGTGCATCGTTTCTGTTTTATTGTTCACATGCAACTGCGACGAAACTGTCCTTCGAATCCGTAAATGAAGGTCAATGAGAGCAATTAAAAAGTTCAGAAAAATTTGAGAGTTTGAAGTTAACTTGACTGTCGTATTTGAGGGTTGAAACTCGATAAACAATATGTATTTTGAAATATAATTACTGTATATAATTAGTATTTTTTTAAGTAGTATATACTATACTATGTAGATATAATACAGTATATACTATTTTTTGCTACAATCACATTAAATATTTTTATTAACACGTTAAATATCGCGATGAGAAATGCTAGGTAAGATGGAACATTATGCAATTGCTTACCATACCATCGTTCCATTTTTCAATTAAATTTTCGTTTTCTTTCATTTCAATACCTTGCGCAAGAGATTATTAGCGTTACTAAAATTATTAAATTCGTGAAATCTACGGTATTTAACGTGTTTATGTTGTAATTAATTTGTGAGGAGAGTTTCGACGCGTTGTAAGAATCGACGAGAAGCGTATCGACGATCGTGGTTTCAATTTTATTAATCTAAAGTACGAACAGTCGACGATCTTTGGGACGGTGTTAAGAATGAGCGTCGCGACGCTTCTCGACGAAATGAACGGACATTTACGATGCACGATTAACAGCTGTTTGACGAACATAGAATTCAAGTTTACAATTGAAAAATTGTTTCCATATGAATGATTAAAATAGTTGTAACCTAATTAGAATATCATTTTTGTGAATACTTAATTAATTAAATACTAGGAATTCCTAAATAAATGATAGAATTTTGATCGATTTGACAATTAATGCAAAAAACTTACTTGAAGTTACTAATATTTTAAACTTAATAACTAAAGCTTTCTAATAAAGATAGCTTTCTAATCATATTAAAATATTAATTTATACAACAAATTATCTTATCTAATAATTTGTTTCAACAAAGATTGAAAAATATATACAGAGGTCAGATAAAATAGCAGAGGTATTAACAAATTATAAAATCAATCTTCCTCAAATTTCAATACAAAATTTCCATATTATGCATTCATAATAAAAACCTTAATTACACTACAATAAATTTTAAATATAATCAGAGTTGTATTAAATATTTAAAATAAGAGTTTCATATATTGGATCCTCATTGTATACTCAGGTGATAATTGTTAACATGTGTCATACTGTAAAACATACGTGTCTGTAACATTAAATTGAAATATTAATTATATTAAACTGTTTTCAACATTTTATCTAATCCCTGTATATTTACAGATAGTTGCCGTTATTATTTATATGTATAATCAGATGCACCACGCACGCGCATTGTTGCATCGCGACTGCATCTATCAAGAGGAACGATCGATGGAATACAATATATATATGTATATTATTGGTACAACCGGAACACAGAGAGACAATTCTTAAACAACGCAATTGATCCTTAATTGACATTGCTTCGTTCAGATCCAAACACGCTGTTGAAATAATAAGAAGCTTAATCAGAATGAATTTAAGACGGATTTAACTTACTGGTAGTTAAACTTGTACAAGATAAATAATTGCTGATATTCGATGTGACAAAACTTCGATAATTACTGTCCGAAATTATACTTTTCGTTGCAATTATTTATTTGTATCAATTGGTTGATACACTCTGAAGATTTGTGTGTTTAAAATGATTAAGTTTGACAAATATGAGATGAAATTAAATAATGAGTTCTCAGCAGACTTTGTTAAAAAATTGAAACTGAAGTTTGAATAGAAACTAAAGTTTGTAGTACATTTTAAGTACATTGAAGTACATTTTAAATGTATGTCTAATTGACAGCCATTTTGTTTTAAGAACATCAGTCGAAGCATAGTTCTTTAAAGAAACTCTAAGCTTCAAGCGTGCTACTTTTCTACAATGTAATATCATAAAACTATATGGAACTCGTGCTTCAAAAGCTATTAATTATTATAACTGATTATCAACTATTTTACTAAGAATATTAACAAAAGCTTTTCACAGTAATTTCATAAATATTTCAACTCAAACATTTTACATTCCCAAATCATAACAACCTAACAACACTTCATTTGAAACATATATCTTACTCAAACATCTTCTAAAATATTTGTATATATAACATAATAGTACCTCATCAATTAAGGATCAATCAGAGCGATCAACTCTCTTCTCGTTTCCTAAAAATGAAAGAAAAAATTGCCTACCAGGAACATGAGACAGAGAGCAGAAGGCCAAAGAGACAAGGTAAATACAGAGTGAAAGAGAAGATAGTCCGAAGAGAAAATCTTTAGGCACACCCACACACATACACATACATTTATGTATATATATATAATATATATATATATATATAGGCATAAGAGTCTTTTTTCAATTTTATACTTCGTAAAGCAAATCGTAAATCTGGACTTAAGATTTGCCGGGCGTACTATCGAACGCAAACGCGGACAAGGTGAAACGACCATTTTCATCAAATTTTCAATTGATTCATCGACACGCTCGAACAACCGTACCTCATTTAACCCTTTGTGGACAAAGCTTTTTATTGATTCAGATTCGTACTTTAGATTAAGATCAAACATTTATCGAGTATTCAATGATCTCTTTTAGGTAATTTTATCATTCGATGAATTAATGATTCTTCAAGATAATTTGAGATTCTTCAACAGTAGTCAATTGTTTCTAATTAAAATGACCGCCCTCGAAGGGTTAAAGAGTACATCGTACACGTACGCTCCTTTGGTGGCGTGATCGGTTTCGTTTCTCATTAGCGATAATCAAAAATAAGTTACCCGAGTACTTTGTACTTGTCCAAGCCGATCGATGGTTGCAGAAGCTGTTGCACGATTATCCCATCCTACGTCAAATGAAAATTCGGTCGATCGCCTCGCCGCAAAACCCGCCATTATTCACACGGAGACGGACTCTTTAAAATTGCTCGCATTTCCCGTACGATTCGCGCGGTATTAATCATTATAATATAATAATAATTACGTCGTAGTTCAATATAGCAAATATATTATATCACATTTAGATTGTATTAATGTATTAAAACGTTTCTGGCCGGACGTCCTTCGATAAATTCAAACACCTGTCCCTATCTACCATGTTCTTTGGTTTTCTTTCATTTTCTTTTTTTTTTAACGGTGAAATTCGATTGTTCGAATGTTACGAGGGGAAAGTTCGTGTTACTTTGTAATTAGTTTTGGCGTCAATTCCTCGAAGGCTTCCAAAATCGATCGAGCCTAACGCTTCGCGTCGAAAAATTGTCAGCGGGTTCAGTGTACATTTTTATTAACACGTTCGTGCTTGGAGAAGGTGCAGATTAGATAAGTTGGAAATTATACTGTTTGTTCAGGCGTTAAATTTCGGTGAACATTTTTACGTAAGAAATTGCAAACTGCAATTTATAAATACAAAATCTTGTTGTACTGCCTGCTTGTTACTGCTTGTTACAAATCATAGTATGTATTGTTTTATACAGCCAATTCAGTGAGTTTTCATTTACATAGATTTCTAGCTTGAAAAAATTACTGTGATATTAAATGGAGATCTTGTTGAACAATTTAATATATTGAGAACTTAAAATTGTATACTGCCAGAATTAATATAACAAGTATATAAGTTTATAATATAACAAGCTTACTGTGTAGACATTTACCCAAATTCACAGATTAAAACTATCACTTAAAATTAATTTATCTAGAATTGAAATGTCATCAATAATCTGTGTTAATATATAAACTAATAATTTTAAATGTAACTATAAATTGTAATATTCAAATTTATTTAAAAATTGAAATATTCAATGTATATCAAATATAAACTGAATATATGATTCAACATTAAAATATAATTCAGAATATATTAAAATATGATTCTATACATTAAAATATAATTCAGAATATATTAAAATATAATTTTATACATTAAAATATGATTGAGAGTATATTAAAATATAAATTTAACATATAACATTAAAAAATTCAACATATTCCATCAATGCTATTAAATAATTTCCTAATTAAATTTTCTCAAAAGCACCTTTTTAAACTCCGCACAAAAGTGTCAATTTCCCTCTAAATTTTAAATAATTTCTTCCGTGCCAATGTTGCTTCCCAAAAACATCTTCGACGAAAGCGAGGCGCCTGATCGTACGTACGTAAATCTAAGAAACATTAATATAGAATATATTATCGTGTAGTTTATATAAGGTATACGTTAAGACACTTACCATCTACTGCAAAAATTCAACAGTTAAAAGATTATAACAACTAGTTCGTGTGTTTTCGTAGTACGAGACGACGCGGCTCGATCGACGTTCCCTTTCGACGAATCTTTTTCTTTTTCTTTTTTTTTTTTAATTCTTTTCTATTCGATTAGATAAAGAAAACGATCGATCGAGAAGGTCGACTCGTCTCTCCCTATCCTTTCTTCTTAAAACCTTACTACACTCACGTTTCCTTTCTCTTGCTCGCATCTTTTTGGCACGCGTTGTTCCTCGCTATTGGCACGACATTTACGAACAATGAGCTTGCTAGAATTAATTAGAATAAATCTCGGACGCACCTGAGGATCGATCGTTCGGACGATAATTAAAGATCTTCGTTGTACGCGTAGTAATGTACAAAAGTTCTTTGCGCTTTTATAAACTATTAACAACTTTTACAAACTTGAAGCATTAATACAAAGTATTTTAATAATTAAGCACTTTCTTTTTAGAAGTTCTGACTTAGAAGGAATTATTTTTCGGTTAGACTCTCATTATACTGCCATCTTCATGTTACCATCATTTTAATGGGGTTTTAGAAATTGCAATAGCAAAGTAAACATTTTTACTAAACCTCTATTGCCAATCCCAGTGTTTTACCTTCAGTGGTAATATAATGAGAAACTATTCTTTTAATTCTCTCTAAAGTAATTCATTCTTATATTAGTAAGTAAAATTATGGAAGTATATTATAGACAAAATACAGAAATTATAAGAAATTATTCACCTCAGCTATGAAGCTGAAAGTGGTCTAAAAGTGACTACTCTATAATGAGAAAAATAAGTAAACATTGCAAAAACATCATCATTGCAATTACATCAAATTAGATTAACAGTAAAAGTTTGCAAAAGTAACATTCACAAAAAGGGCAATACCTAAAGATTACAGTAAATGAAGTACTCATCAATATGCAAGAGATACTCAAATTAATTAAGTATAAATTTGTACGTTACTACGCGTGTACATGCACCGTAACAGACAGAATGCCAATAAATTAATCTGGCTCGAGGAGGCTCCACATCCACTCGCAAAAGGCAATTCCTTCAAGTGACCCCTAAATGTACGCCTGTGTGTTTTTCGTCGTTCGAAATCATCTACGTCCGAGACGTTTCACCGTGGAAAATCGTCCTACATCGAGCTACGTATTTATACATATATGTAATTGCAACGCGAATGGATAAAGGAAAACCGACTTCACAGATCATATCAGTCCGCGACACCTTAAAAGCTAGAAAATTATTCTAAAACGCGGCCGCGTGAACGATCCTTTCTAAATGGAATAATCAATCGAGCAGTTATCAAAAATAGAATATCGTTATAAATATATCATAATACACAACGCATCGATATACCAACGATCAACAATCGTCGTTCCGCGATAATAATTACTTTTTTAGCTTGCTATCGCGGCACAACCAACTACCAAAGATACTATATCACGTAGGTAGAGAGATAGAGAGAGGGAGCATCGCGTTTTGCGAGCAACACGAAATATCGAAAAAATGAAAGAGACGACGCGGATCATTCAGCTCCCTCGGGAATTAGGGAGCTCGTTTAGGCGTGCACCTGTAAAATCATTCGTATAAAAATTGTCGCGATTTTGCCGCGTAACGCCGTCTTAATAAATCGCTCACAAATATAAAGTATCGTTTAAAATACACGTATATCAAAAAGCAAGAAAGTACGAGTATCGTACGCTGAGAAAATTGCGTATACAGGGATTCGTCGTTGTTGGTTAAATTGATCGAGTTTTTGGATATCTAATTATTCGAACGACTTTGGTCTTTTTTAACATAATCATCATTACATAAATTGTCACCATTTTTTAGTCTATGACATACATTGTGTGACTCGTATTAGAATTAAATTTAAGATTCATTTAACATAAGCTACTTATTTTTTAATTATAATTAGCATGTAAGTAGATGAAAATGAAGTAAGCAATAGCATAACAAATTTATACTATCCTAAAAAATATTTGAAACCATATAGACCATATAACCATAAAGATTAAAGTGTACATAACAATTATTTTCATATTTGCTGATAACAATTCTTCAACTTTTGCATACCAAGTCGTTCGAACAACTATAAATAACACTACACGCTGCTTAAACAATAAATCACAATACAATAACAATTTTAAAAACAAATTAACACATCAGTATACCAGTAATAATCTTTCTAAAATGATTAGAGGATTACACCTTTAAAATCATCAAAAGTATTTTCTTAAATTTAGAATAAATCCTCCAATTATTTTAAACAATACTCTCACAAATCCACAAAAAAGCAGCTTTCATACTAAACGCTTTGTTGAAAACACTTAAGGCTAAAGCAATGCTTTCGACGCTTTGAGCACGTTAACGAAATCCAAAGCAGTGGAAATCGTTTGGTATTCCTTTCTTTTTACAATTCGATCAATTCTAACGATTCGTCCCGCGAAATTCAGTCGACTCGAATGCATGTTCCTTCTGAATGCGAATGCAGCCGTCTCGGACGAGAAAGAACGTAGCTTTTACTAATTGCGGCCGTAACGTTGCGCATCGAATAGCATAGATCCTCTTCCCGTGCCTTCTTATCTTTCCCTTAAAAACCGTTATCGACTAGAACGTAGTTATGATACATTAAAAATTGACACACATTTATGTTATATGTACTGGGCTTCGTCTTATCGCCTCCCCGTTTCAGCAGAAACTTGTAGAACCGTTTTCATTTCTTTTTTTTTCGTTAGGGGACGGTGTTTGATCCTACAGAGAGAAAAAACTTGCGACGTGAATTTCTGTTCGCGTTAAATGAGGACAGAGTATTGTGAATTCGCTTAAAGAATTTTTATAATTTATTTTCGCGCTTACCGATTACTTGCGTATAAAGTTATTCGTTGGAAATTCCTGCACTTCGAGCACCTGCTTTTATCATTAATTTATTTTAAAAGCAGAGATGAGGTTGATCGATAGTATTTAAGTGATTTAACACGCTGATTGCTATAATGAAACTATTTTGTATAGTTAAAAATTTAGAGGTTTGTTCCAATTTAGAAATTTCAGTTTACAAATTTACAAATTGTTAATAATATCTTTCAAGGCCATATAAGAGATTCCACTGTACAATCAGTGATACTCAGCAAGAATATCAGAATATCAAGAATAACAATCAATTAAGACTACAAACTTTAGCCATTAGTTCGACATCAAACAATTTCTTTATCTTTATTTAAAATGTTTGATTAAATTGAATGAATAAATTATTGACCACCATAGCAGTCAGCGTGTTAAGAGAACCAATATCATCGAACAGAGACTCTTCAGTCTCTTATCGTTATCTATATGAAATTTGATAAATATCCCTCGGCTACTCTTTCCTCAGTTAACGAACGCATTTCACACCATTACACGATAACGTATTGTTTGCAATATCCTTTTAGAACAGTACCACCTTGTCGTTACATATGCTATATAGTAATAATGGCAATAATAATAATAATAGTAATAATAACAATGTATATCATTATCAATAATCCTGATAATAATCATAATTATAGCTGAATAATCAATATAGTTGGTGTTAAATGCAGAAAGATGCAATATTAAAATTATCTTTGGAAAATAGCACCTCTCTCCATGGATCAAAGATCTCATGCTGTAGAATTTTACCTCTAATAAATCATGTATATCATCCCTGTCACATAAACATTTAACTAAAATAAATTATGTAATAAAATTTTTATGAAATTACAGATACACCTCAGAATTGTTTGCAATGGGAATTTTTCTTGGTTTCATTTGTTCTGACAAATAGAATTTACTTATTGATAAGTCTCAGTAAATAATTGAGAATATAAGTAATGATTCACAGCACGAGAATCTTTGAAACATCATCGGAGAACAGCCAGTCTTAATAATCACTGATTTCTCTGCTCGTATCACGGTGATCGACACAAAGAGAAACGAAGGACGATGTCACACCGTGAAACATTCCTACTTTCAGTCTTCCTCTAATAATCCAGTCTACGATTCTAGCACCATTGCGCAGCTTTATTTTGTTCGTTCATCAACGACTGATCAACGAAGAGACTTCGATAATTAAATTGGCTAATAATAAAGATCTCGTTAGAATTCGAAGATGAGATTGAATTATCGACGTTCGCATGCAATTCTCTACATATTACCTAGTCTCTAGTGGCAAATTTTGTCGTAATTAGCCAGAAGCTGCGCTCTTCCCTCGTACTTTCTTCTAATTTCGTTCGTATACTTTGCAGTCTATCGATAAAATTGTACGTATTTTTTATAACAGCGCTTGCAACCGCTGCATTCGTTTAAAAATCATAAATACACAACTTCTGGCTTTTCATCGTCGCTATTCTTGTTGCTTCAAATATCCGACTATCGTACATATTAGCGTTGCATTATTAATTTCTTTGCATTTCTTTCAAAATTAATTTAGAAAAATTTCTCCTAGACAACTTCGGTGGTCTAATTACTTTCGAGGCAGCTCAAAAGAGCGACGACACGACGCGATTTGCCAACGTAAAACTTCTACCGTCTAGTCGCAATATTGACAAAGTTAGGACGTGTAGAACGACGACGAATTGTCGCGAGATCCCCCGCGAGATCTTCCAGCTTCTTCACGAGCTGCATCGCTAGTTCGCGGACTCCGAATTGGAGGACGGTGAGGATTCTGGGCTCTGTACCACAGGACTGTCCCTTCCGATCGTGGGTGTTAACAGCATACCCCGCGGACTAAAAGTGTCGCAATAAAGATTCTCCTTTTTATGTACTCGCCTTACGTGGCTCCGCAGATTGTCGCGGCGTGCGCTTCTGTAGGCGCAGTGTGGGCACAGGTGTGGTTTCTCGCCCGTGTGCATTCGTCGATGCTGGATCAGCTGGTTAACAAAAAACAATTACCATTTTTATTCTGCTTTAAATAGGAACTAATTTATAAACTCATTCATTATAAATTCATTTGATGAACAATAAGTGTACGTAACTATGAGGACTCTTTACTGATACTTATGCATTTATGATATATCAAGGCTTGCATAGTGTAAAACATGTATACTTATGTCTACCCAACTGTAGAGCAAACTGAACGTGTCAGAACAAGAGACATAATATAATTTCCGATTCGGATAATGTAGAAATGTCCTACAAAATTCAAAGAATAGGTGCAATATCGTAGAATTTATTATCGACTAGGGGATTATATAACCTTTGCAAAATAGAAATAGATTTCTGCAGTCACCACACTTTCAAATTCTGTCCCAAATATTACCTTTTTCAATTGAACCGTGCGAAAGATACAAATGTCGCAGCAAAAGTATCGATCGTCACGATGCCTTCTCATGTGTCTGCTGAGATCGACCTCTGAGGATCTGTCCGCACCGCAAACGGCGCAGCTCACCCTTGTTTCCGGTGCTGTACCTTTTGCGTGAGCCCTTAAATGCCTCTGAAACGCCTTTTCGATGGTACAGGCATATGAACATAGCGAACACCGGTACTCTTCTCTCTCGTATCTACAAATTAAAGCGTACAATCAGTCGAAATTATGTTGAAGTTCAAGTTCTTGTTTCTAAAGTGAATACATAAGGAATTTTAGCAGAAGTTTAGTATGAACACTGTTCACTTTACATCAATAAAAAATTGATAAGAATATGGAGTGTCAAAACATTTCTATTTAAAGGTTATGATTGGACTTAGAGTTAGACTTAAAGCTACTGCACCACCTAGTGAACATTGTCCTAAATACTAAACTGCAGCTGCTCCTCACGAGTCTTCATACTGCTTCAAACAATCCCCAGAAGTTATGCAGAATATCTTTCTAAATATGTCATCAGAAGTAGAAGCAGTATGGTGATTTTTACAGTTCTAAATTTGCTGAATACACTTTAGATGTTGTATAAAAAAATACTGACAAGCGCTAAGTACCTATACCTGACACGTTGCAATGCCAGGGTACGTTTCTTTCCTGTGGGAGTCATTCCTTGAGCCACGTGTGCAGCCACGTGAGTCTCCATCTCGCACCTACTTGTCGTTGTGAAATCACAGCCCGACGACGGACAACTTTTCGTTTCTCCCGTTTCCGTGCTAGACACTGTTGGGTGACAGTCGGCGATGTGCTTTCGCAGAGCAGGCCTCGTCGGTGCAACCACGTCGCAGGAGCCGCAGGAATATCCGCGATGCGCGTTACTAACATTTGGACTGCTACCTCGTGACCTAAAAATTGGTACAAAACATTTATTAGATAAAGTGTTAACGTTAAAGATAAATAGTATGAACACATATCACTTTTACATCCTTTTGCTGGATTAAAACTTTTCAATCGCGCTATAAGTCCTCGCCCAGTTAAAATAAAAAAATGCGCGTTGTTTTTCTACATAAAACAGAATAAAAAGTAGTTTCATTTCCCAATGATTTCTATGGTAGAAATTTCGTAGCCAGTTTCCACGAAGGGCTCGTAATTCAACTGCTGGCCAATATCTTTCAAAGCCGTTGATTTACGACGCCATTCATCTCGGATTTTTGAAATATCAGAAACGCGTTTGCATTGTTGAACACAGAAAGGAGGATTCTCGAAATCGACTGATACATTGCATGTTTTATCGATTTTCTGGCGAACCTTAAATGGTTTGTCTTGCTTCTACGTTGTTCTAGAACGTTTCGTGGGTTAAGTACAATGTAATGTAAAGCAGCGATGCATTGGAAAAGGCTGATAAGTCGATGCGTACTTTTCTGTGTAAGAGGAATGCTCGCTCTCTGAATCACTGTCGGAAGGGACGTTTGGGATTTCTGTAGCCTCCAGAGCCGCGGTTGCTGCAGAAAGTCTGCCGAGCATGGCGGTGTAGGCGCTGAGTACCAAGCCATTTAGGACTGGTGTCACTGATCCTTCCTGAAATAAATGCAAATTTATTAATTTATTATATATAACTTACGTTATACAATTTACTAAATACAATGTGCTATATACAATTTACTGTACACAAATTACTGCATACAATTTACTATGTACTATTTATTACAATTTACTATATACTATATTAATTTACTATATATAAATATTGAAGCAACTAAGCAAGGATTTTTTTGTGAGGAGAGTTCTCTAGCTATGTTATTATTGGTAAAGAACTACAGCAGATATGAATAAATAATTCTTGCTAATTTAAAAAGATGTATACATTACATCCAAACATAACTATTAAAATAAAGCTATAAAATAAAAGTTCTAATAATTCAATTGAAATCAATAGCAACTGCATTGCACAAAAATAAACTAAAGAATACTTCCTTTTTTGAAAGAAAGTACCTTATCGAAAGTAAGATAAGCCATCGGGTCGAGTAGCGTCGTCGACAAATTATTGTTGGCGGACCGATGCGAACTGTTCGTACTTCCGGTGTCGCTCTCCTCCCCTGCATCCTCGTTGTCGTTGTTTTCTTTTGGTACAGTAGGCTGCAAAATAAATCAGTTAAATGTAAGCAGCGTTTTAATATAACTTCAACATTTAATTAAAACATGAGTTAATTAATTGAAGCGTTTTCATAACATCCATAAAGAAACAAGAGAATTTTATTATTAAGTAAACATAAATTATAAATATTGTAATATGTATTAAATTTTAATTGATATTTAATTAATATTGATTACATGAAATTTCATATTCATTGCTTCAATCATCATAGAATAGGTAGTGGATAATTACTGATAAAATAACAATTTCAAAGGTTGTTAAATTACAATGAAGTACTGTAATAAACTAATTACAATTAGGTAATTAATAAATTATAATAAATTACTTTTACAAAATCATAAATAATGAAGTGCTGAAAATTTTAATGAAAATCTTCAAATCTTCAAATATTGATTGAGTTTCAATGAATAATCTAATTGTAGAGAAGGTAATTAAAAAAGTAAGAAGGTGTTATTGAACATTTAACAGATTTTTTATATAGACTTTATGTGCAAGTACTTCTGGAAAAGATTTCTGAAATCTTGCCAACGTTGCAGCTAACTTTATCAGAGGACACATTGATGTCTCCAAACTCTGCAATGCCGATAAAATACCAGAATCTCTTCCAAAAGTAAGCGAAAAAGTATTGGATTAACTTTATTCAGATCACGTGATTCATATTATTTATGAATGAATCTGCCTTCAAACTGATCAATACAACTTTCAGTCTCATAGAAAATCATTCTTTTTTTATAAAAAATAAAACAATTTCTAAAACTTGATCCTCATGGTCGCTCACTAATTTCAAGCAACAAGCTGACTAAAATAATCTTCAAATAGCACTGCAATACCTAACATCACCAATTCATTAAAACCTGTCTTGTAAAATACTGCAAGCTCTTCAAATACAACTGCAACTTACGTAAACACCCTGCACAAACAAACAACGTTCTATAAAAATCGATTTCAATGAAAACTTTGCATAATAAAATGATTTTACCTGATTATCATTTTCGTCAGATTTTTCGATGTTTCCTTCGTTGTCCTCGTGTTTCTCCTCGTTCTTCTCTTCGGGCTCGCTGTTCTCCGCGTCCCTCTCGTTGGAGGAGGATTTGGCGACCAACTCCATAGGTCCATACGGTTCCATGGGGTCGGGAGTGGAGGTGAGCGGTAACGGCACCATGTCAGGTCTAAGAAGACCGCTCAGGGCGAACGCAGCCCTCGGAAGCAACTGCGTGGCACTGGGTGGCAGAATCGAGTGCCTTCGGGCGAGACGCGGGTCAGCCCAAAGTTCACCCGCGGCGTGAAGACTCCAGATTCCATATTCCATCTGAAAAAACCACGTCGAACACTGTGAGACAATGACGTTCAGGAGCTCGTTGCTGAGAAAACGTTGTTCCACGAGTGACTATTTAAAACGACTGGTGGATGTGGTTCATGGAGAACCTCAAAATAGGGTCTGGTTAATGGAAAAGGCGATATTCATTCTTTGCCCGACAATTATACATGCCGGCTAGTCGAGTTTCCACGGATGAATGATTGATGAGATCACGTGGGAGACGGGAATAGAGACGATCGTTAATAAATAATTGATCGTCTAGAGAGGAGACACTTTAGGAAGTCGATGGAACTGATTTCAATGAATAACTATTGGAAGGGCTGGGGATTTTGGAATTTTTGGAAGGGAATATCGAATTTGGGGTATCTGGAAATATGTGGGTTTGAGAATTATTGATGAGGGTTTAAGAGTATGGGAGGATGAGACGAGTATTCGAATGGTTCTGAGGGATATCTTCGTTTTTTTATTTTTTACTATTTTTAGAATTTTTAGTTTTTAAATTATTGAATTACCAAGTTTCTAGTTTTTGGAATTTTTGAGTTTTGAATTCGAAAATTTTTGTTTTCCAAATTCCCAAATTTTTCAAATTTCCAAATTTCCAAATTTCCAAATTTCCAAATTCCCAAATTTTTAGTTCCAAATTCTCAATTTTCCAAATTTTCCAAATTTCCAAATTCCCAAATTTTTAGTTCCAAATTTTCCAAATTCCCAAATTTTCCAAATCCTAAATTCCCAAATTCCCAAATTCTCAAATTCCCAAATTCCTAAATTTTCAAATTTCCAAATTTTTAGTTCCAAATTCTCAATTTTCCAATTTTCCAAATTTCCAAATTTTCCAAACTCCCAAATTCCACTCCCAGAAATTCCAAAATTCCACCCCCAAAAATTCCAAAATTCCACCCCCAAAAATTCCAAAATTCCACCCCCAAAAATTCTAAAATTCCACCCCCAAAATTCCAAAATTCTACCCCCAAAAATTCCACCGCCCAAAAATTCCAAAATTCCACCCCCAAAAGTTCCAAAATTCCATCCCCAAAAATTCCGAAATTCACATATTTCGAATCAACCAACCACAAAGCACACATTAAAAATAACAAAAATGTACGACCACGCTATAATTCTATTACACCCCCATCCAATTTGCCTTTCCATACCCGTAGATAAATTACCCCATCGCAATTTTTCAAAATTTCCAAAGTCATCTGCACGGAAGAAAGACCCACAAGTGAAAGAACAGAAACAATTGGTAGAAACGATTCGATATTGTACAATGGAATCGTAATTATCTCGTGCACATTAATACGTTTGCTTTCACGGTGATACCTTCAATGCGCTGTTCAATAAATTAATGAAGACAATTTTCATATAGCGAGAACGGTGCTTTTCACTGCACAATGGAAGGTTACAATAGAAATTTCGTAATGAGATACGAGAACGTGTGTGTACATACGATGGGATCGAAGGTAAAACGGGGAAAATTGTATTAGTTTGTGTCGAACGGGAATATTGAAAAGCTTCGGATGAAAGGTAAAACGTGTTGAGCTTCAACTAGAACAGAATATTGTTCTTTGATTTGGTTTATAACTAATCGTCAAACGGTTCGTTCATGCTTGTTTTTAAATCTCGGTGAAAGATGAACAATCTCTATCTTTTATGTTTCATGTTTCATGGATGAATTTTTCTATTTGATGAACTTTAGGGAAATTATTTTGCGAATTATTGCAAACTTTAAAATTACGATCTTCTTAATCGTCATGGAAATCATAATATTAAGCTCGTTTTTTAATAATGACGAAAGATGAACAATTTGTATATATTTTTTGCATTTTATACTTAACATATGAATTTTTCAAATATACAAATTTGTGTGAAATTATTTTGTGAATTTAAAAATTATAATTTTTTAAACTCAGATATTTATAAGTCTTTCAAATTGATTTACTAAACATTCACTGATTCAAAAGAATTTTAAAATTGAGAAATTTAAACATTTATAAAAATCTAATTTTAGAGGTCTGTAAATTAAAAATTTCGTACATTTGAAAATAAAAATTTTTAAATACTAAAATATATTTTCTTATAAGAATTTCTGAATATTTAAATAATTTCTAAATTTTTAAATAGAAATTTTAAACACTGTCAACTTGTAAACTTGTTAACTTGTAAAGTTGTCAATTTATCAACTTGTCAATTTGAAAATTTTTCTACTTGTCAACTTATAAATTTGTAAATTTGCCAACTTGACAATTTGTCATTTTGTCAACTTGTCATTTTGTCAACTTGTCATTTTGTCAACTTGTCATTTTGTCAACTTGTCATTTTGTCAACTTGTCATTTTGTCAACTTGTCATTTTGTCAACTTGTCATTTTGTTTTGTCAAC
>NW_003797147.1:2692249-2715484 GCF_000220905.1 Megachile rotundata | reverse complement strand
TTGTCAACTTGTCAATTTGTCAACTTGTCAATTTGTCAATTTGTCAACATGTCAATTTGTCAACATGTCAATTTGTCAACTTGTCAATTTGTCAACTTGTCAATTTGTCAACTTGTCATTTTCTCAACTTGTCATTTTGTCAACTTGAAAACTTGTCAACTTGAAAACTTGTCAACTTATTAACATGTACATTTGTAAACTTGCCAATTTGTCAACAACTTATAAATTTGAAAAATTGTATATTTGTAAATTTGACAATTTGTCAACTTGCCAACCTATAAATATAAACTTATAAACATAAACAATAAAATCTATAAAACATAATAAATATTAAACACAAACAATTTACCAAAGAAATTTATTAATGAAAAGATATTTTCCCCCAGCGAATACAAAAGTATTTTGTTTAATTGAAAACGTGCAGCTTGATATGAAAATTGGTGTGCGTCCATACCGGTTATTGTAGTGTTAAAAAAGAGAAAGAAGAGAAATAAACGAATTGAGTTCACTAAATTTACGTTGGTGCATAAAGAGCAACAGGGAAACAAAAGAGGAACGATGTTGAATAGAGTTTTCGCAACAGCCAGAAGCACTGCTTAATTGCAGTGCATTTTGTAATGTTTAATAAATAGGTCCACGATGTGCAAGCTTTGAACTCATTATTTCCAAAACTTCATCCGGGCGCGTAAAACTGTCAGGACAATGTAATCATTTTAATGACCGTTTCCGTTTGAAAAAAAAAATATCGAAATGAACCGGAGTACCGTTTTAGTTAACAAAAGTTTGCGATCGATCGTTAATCCAGATTTTCGTGGAAACGTCATAATAAATTATTTTCCCGATTCATCGATTACGTAATCCGTGATATTAAAGTATGAAAAGAACAGTTGTATAATTTATTTGCTAATTGTGTTCTTGTAACAATGAGACAAATGATTCCGGGTTCAAAGGAGAGTAAAGGCAATCGGGGATCAGGAGGCAATTAATTAAAGCAAATTAAAGAAAAAATGTCGGAACGTTCAGCGCGTGGAGAATTTATTTATTAAATAATTTATCGAACGCCCGCGCGTCGAAATTATTCGACGAACAAAATAGCTTGGCAAAATGAGGAAATGCATTATTCGTCGCTGCTGTTTGCGGTACTCTGCGTTTTATCTCATAAATCTGACAACAATAATGCAAGCAAATATTCTAGTTGCACAATTTCTATCGAGCTTTTGGAACGTTTGAAAATGCGGAGGTTTAATAGCAAATAGAAAATGTTTCAGGGGTCACTTGTAACGCGTTAAGATTGCTGGAATATGCGGATAGTAGAGAACCATGCAAGGTACATATTATATGTACATAGATATGTAGCTATATGGTGTATGTTCGTGTTTTGCATAGTGAGGATAATATTTTAGTTTTAGAGTTTTTTTATATTTTCAAATTTAGAGATTTATGAAGTCTCGTATTTTTATTCTGTGGAACTCAGAAGTTTATAATTGTACAATTTTTTAATTTAATTTTTAGTAATTAAAATGGCGACACTGAACAATTTCTATGTTTCATAAATTTCTATTCCCTAATTTCCAATTTCCTAAATTCCTATTTCCTAAATTCTCATTCCCCAGATTTCCATTTCCACAAATTTTTATCCCCCAAATTTCCATTCCCCCAAATTCCCATTTCCCCAAATTCCCATTTCCCTAAATTTCCATTCCCCAGAATTCCCATTGCTCAAGATTCCCATTTCCCCTAATTCCCAATCCCTAGATTTCCATTTCCTCAAATTTCCATTCCTCTAAATTCCCATTTCTCCAAATTTCCATTCCCCCA
Organism: Megachile rotundata; assembly: GCF_000220905.1. Taxonomy (NCBI): domain Eukaryota; kingdom Metazoa; phylum Arthropoda; class Insecta; order Hymenoptera; family Megachilidae; genus Megachile; species Megachile rotundata. The sequence goes on along the minus strand of NW_003797147.1, from coordinate 2,713,666 downwards.
AATTCCCATTTCTCCAAATTTCCATTCCCTCAAATTCCCATTTCCCTAAATTCCCATTTCCCTAAATTCCCACTTCCCCAAATTTCCATTCTCTCAAATTCCCATTTCCCCAAATTCCCATTTCTCCAAATTTCCATTCCCTCAAATTCCCATTTCCCTAAATTCCCATTTCCCTAAATTCCCACTTCCCCAAATTTCCATTCTCTCAAATTCCCATTTCCCTAAATTCCCATTTCTCCAAATTTCCATTCCCTCAAATTCCCATTTCCCTAAATTCCCATTTCTCCAAATTTCCATTCCCCCAAATTTCCATTTCTCCAAATTTCCATTCCCTCAAATTCCCATTTCCCCAAATTCCCATTTCCCTAAATTCCCATTTCCCCAAATTTCCATTTCTCAAGATTCCCATCTCCCCAAATTTCCATCACCCCAAATTCCCATCCCTTCAAATTGCCATCTCCCCAATTTCCCATTCCTCAAATTTCCATTCCCTAAATTCCCATTCCCCAAATTTATAACCTTCCAAAATTCCGCCCTTCAAAAATTAAAATACGCAACTTCTCAATTTTTTTAAACCCCCAAATGTCAATTTCAAATTTCCCAAAGCAATTCCACCTATAATATATCTAGCAAATGACAAACAAATTTGTCAAACCCACTCCTTAAGTTAACAATAAATTAAACATGCATGCAGATCTCAACAGCTTTGTCTACATTTAAAAAAAGGTACCATAACTTGAAACTGTGTAATGTACCTTAGTCACGACAGCATCGTCAACAAAATCGCATCATCGCGATACTGTTCGCAACAGTGATTGTGAAAAGCTGCTAAACAAGCAAGTTAACATTTTGCGGTCTGTATAATTGTATAATTTTATAATTGCACTAACATATGAAGAACAATATTTAAACTCAAGGTACATATTCATCATTTTTGCTCTAGTTTTTAATACTACATATGCACATGCAATCAAATATTCATTAGCAAATTGATAACACGTTTAATGTTACAGATATATGATACAGAGATGCATTTTCAAAGCTATATACCAGTGATGGGCAACTGTGTCCGCGAGAACACGGAGCATGTGGATGCACTTGTGGACACTGATGGCCAGATATTTACTCAATTTCTAAATTACCAAAGCCAAATTTGATGGTTGCGAAATGTAATTACTTGCATATTTGATCACTGCAAAATTTGATAATTTGAATATTTGATGATACTAAAACTTGATATTTTTACATTTATAAATTTATAAATTTCCATGTTTGTGTACTTGCAAATTTACAAATTTTATAAACGAGGTTCTGAACTTCCAAATTTCATATTTCAAATTGCCAAGTTTCTGAGTCCACAATTTATGTTGCAATTGTAATTCAAACTGTTCAATTTTTAGAATCTCCAAGTGTCAAATTTGAATTGTCAAGTTTTCTCAATTTTTTAATAAACAAGTTGTTCTGTTTGTAACAAACAAGTAAATTGCTAAACTTGAGAGCTCAAGATCCACACGTATCTCCGGTACCTCACATCAGGGCCCAAAGCACGTTAGCCCTCTCGGGGCGATAGTGTGCCCATCACTGCGTTCCTCCAACGGCGCAGCACCGTCGACGGACCGCAAAATAAAGCAAAAACTAAAAATGTCTCTTAAAGAAAACAAATAAACAATGAACGAGATTCGTCTTACGGATGACCGTCCGGTGGCCTACCGCGATTCCGTCCGATCGTCATTACGGTAAATCATCCCCCGGTTGCCCGCTACGGGGGGTCATTGTTGCACAGCCGATCCTCTCAGTCGAGCGGAAGTTACGCAGCGGTACCGGGCGCGATCGAGCAACGTGGCACGAGGGCACGCCAGCGAGAAATACGTGTCCGGATACGTGCTGCCGCAGAACGAACTCGCGAGATTCCTGACCATTCGACCAACCCTCGTGCATGCATACTTTAGCATAACGTTCTCTATACAATATCCAGAAAGAGGGACGAGGAGGAACGAGGGAAAAGAGAGGCGGCTACGAAGGGAAGAGAGCCAGAGAGACAGAGAGACGCACACACACCCCCGCCCGACCCTCTCTTCTTCGTCGTCCTACCTCGCTGCTGACCCCTTCCCATTGCCCTCGCGAATCGATTTGTTATTGTTTTTGTGTCTGCGGTCGTCGCGGCGAGCGGAGCAAGCGGGGTATATATCGGTGGGTGGCAGCCCGGAGACCAAACGGGAGAACGGGGGTGGCTGAGTGGGCGACCGGGTGGCTGGCAGTCGTGCTCGCTGCTTCAAAGGCTCGGTTTTCGGCCCGACAGAGAGGCGACCAGGAAGGGCGAACCGGGGGTGGTTTCGCTACCACCCTGGATCAGGGGAAAGGGAACGCCGCGGTAAGAGAGCACTTTCGAAGCTCGAAAGAGATGGACGAATAGAGATACACACGCTCTCCTGCCCACTGGTGTAGTGCACTTGTGGACACTGATGGCCAGATATTTACTCAATTTCTAAATTACCAAAGCCAAATTTGATGGTTGCGAAATGTAATTACTTGCATATTTGATCACTGCAAAATTTGATAATTTGAATATTTGATGATACTAAAACTTGATATTTTTACATTTATAAATTTATAAATTTCCATGTTTGTGTACTTGCAAATTTACAAATTTTATAAACGAGGTTCTGAACTTCCAAATTTCATATTTCAAATTGCCAAGTTTCTGAGTCCACAATTTATGTTGCAATTGTAATTCAAACTGTTCAATTTTTAGAATCTCCAAGTGTCAAATTTGAATTGTCAAGTTTTCTCAATTTTTTAATAAACAAGTTGTTCTGTTTGTAACAAACAAGTAAATTGCTAAACTTGAGAGCTCAAGATCCACACGTATCTCCGGTACCTCACATCAGGGCCCAAAGCACGTTAGCCCTCTCGGGGCGATAGTGTGCCCATCACTGCGTTCCTCCAACGGCGCAGCACCGTCGACGGACCGCAAAATAAAGCAAAAACTAAAAATGTCTCTTAAAGAAAACAAATAAACAATGAACGAGATTCGTCTTACGGATGACCGTCCGGTGGCCTACCGCGATTCCGTCCGATCGTCATTACGGTAAATCATCCCCCGGTTGCCCGCTACGGGGGGTCATTGTTGCACAGCCGATCCTCTCAGTCGAGCGGAAGTTACGCAGCGGTACCGGGCGCGATCGAGCAACGTGGCACGAGGGCACGCCAGCGAGAAATACGTGTCCGGATACGTGCTGCCGCAGAACGAACTCGCGAGATTCCTGACCATTCGACCAACCCTCGTGCATGCATACTTTAGCATAACGTTCTCTATACAATATCCAGAAAGAGGGACGAGGAGGAACGAGGGAAAAGAGAGGCGGCTACGAAGGGAAGAGAGCCAGAGAGACAGAGAGACGCACACACACCCCCGCCCGACCCTCTCTTCTTCGTCGTCCTACCTCGCTGCTGACCCCTTCCCATTGCCCTCGCGAATCGATTTGTTATTGTTTTTGTGTCTGCGGTCGTCGCGGCGAGCGGAGCAAGCGGGGTATATATCGGTGGGTGGCAGCCCGGAGACCAAACGGGAGAACGGGGGTGGCTGAGTGGGCGACCGGGTGGCTGGCAGTCGTGCTCGCTGCTTCAAAGGCTCGGTTTTCGGCCCGACAGAGAGGCGACCAGGAAGGGCGAACCGGGGGTGGTTTCGCTACCACCCTGGATCAGGGGAAAGGGAACGCCGCGGTAAGAGAGCACTTTCGAAGCTCGAAAGAGATGGACGAATAGAGATACACACGCTCTCCTGCCCACTGGTGTAGTAACCCCTGTCGGTTTCGACAGGGGTTCGCAAACTGAGCGACGCCCGGAGGGTGCCCGGATATCTATGTTACGGCACTGAGATTTTTAAGGGGGAGGCGCTCGGTATGGGAGATCTGCATTGTCGAACTTTTTGAAACTTCGGATTTTGCAATTTTGATATTTTTGGTATTTGGGACTTAAGCGAGAAGTTTGGGACCTGATCGATTTGGGAAATTTGATATTTTGGGACTTGAGACGATAATTTGAAACTTCTTAATTTTCCTGGGGTGAAGCTTCGAATTTGGGGTCTTTGGAACTTATGGATTTGTGAAATTAAGAGTTTTGGAATTTTTGAAATTTTGAGTTTTGTTCAAGCTTGTAGAATTATAAAATTTTGAATTTTACGAGTACGAAACTTTAGGATAGATGAAAATTTAGAACTTTATAATTTTTGTATTTTGAAACTATGGAGTTTTGGAATTTTTAAGCTGTGGACCTTTGAGGTTTGAGAAATTTGGAATTCTGAAACTTTGCGACTTACAAAATTTGTCAACTTCTGAGTTTTGGAAATTAGGGCCTTCAGAATTTATTAATTTCATAATTGTAAGATTTTACAAACTTAAAACCTCAAAACTTGAGAATTAAAAAATCTGTTAACTTTACAACTTTAGTAAATACAAGATCACAAAATGCACTTTCTAAACCAAATTTTAATTCCTAAAATTTTGTATAATCATCTTGATATTGCAAATAAAATAACAGTTATCAAAAACTTGCAGTTTCTCTATCCAAAATTACACATAACTCAAAAAATTATTTATTATTCTTTAAAATAAGAACCAGCTTAAAGAATATAACAACAGCTTATATAATAACAGAAATGATAAAACTGTGCATACATTAAAAATCAGAATAAAATATGTCGCGTGTACAATCTCAAACCATAATAATTAAAAATAAAAAATTTAAACAAACGTGTTACAATGGTCCCAAATACTTAGTCCATATTCCCTATACCATATAAAAATGCTTAAAAAAATAAAAATAAATAATATTTTTCTAAGGTTCTATAAATTTGAATACTTTGAGAACCACTGTGTTAGCGATATCGAATTTTTCATGGATCCTGTCCTGGTATGAACCTTTACTGGTCATGGTTTAGAGTAAATATGGATAATACCTCGATCCTCCAATGATCATTCTTTTTCGTGATACGAATATACAGCCGCATAGAACTGTATATCTCTGGTACCGTGGCCCTTACAACTGTCATCCCTCGACGAAGAGGAAAAGAGATGTAATGTTCCTCTTCCAATGAAGGGAAATTTTGTTGACTACGCCACTGCTTTTACCACCGAAAAGAGTGAGAGAAAATGGGTGGGCAAGGATAGAAGCTGGCACAGTGATGAGAGAGCAAAGGGGAGGAAATGGGGTAGAAAGTGGGTGGACGGAAGAAACGACAGGGTGAGAGGAGGGGTACCGCGAGGGTTAAGCAGAGAGAGAGGGGGTTAGTTGCTGGTACTCGCCGAGCAGAGGGAGGAAAATGGATCGGATTGCGTGGTCGGCAAGAGAGTGACTAGTATGAGTGCAATGGTATAAAAGAGGGACCAAAAGTAAGAGAGCAAGAGATAGAGATGTAGTTAGGGGAAGCAAGTAGGAGGAGAGGAGACGGAACGAGTACAAGTAATACATATTCGGAGAGAGGGACAGGGAGATAAGAAAGACAAAGGGTGAAAGAGAAAATGGAGGTAAGACGATGGATACGCTTGCTTGACAGGTGACAACCGATCGGACCACTGACGTCACAGATCACTCGCTCAACCCCACGCACAAACACGATTTATCGCTACGACACACACGTACGTAAGAGGTCACGCGCGCGCGACCTGTCGTGCATCACGCCGTTACTTCCGTTTCGTGCACAGAGTACGTCATACGTAAGCTTTCCACGCCGCGAGGAAAAAAAGCGTATCGCGTGCGACAGAGAAAGAGATATATATATATATATAGATATATATGTATATATATATATACAGGCATGGGAAGTGAGAGAGAAAGAGATAGAGGGAATAGAAAAAAACGAAGGGTGCGATAGAGGTGAAACGGAAAAACAGGGAAAAAGAAGGTGGTAAAGGAAGACGAAATTTTTCGTAGGAAGTAAGTAATAAGTATTTACGATGCTAACCGGCCGATAGCCCCGCGCGACGCCTCTATCTGGTTACCATTACACTCGGATGTATGAAATGCGCCAGCAGCATACACCATCCCCCCACAATAGCCCTATTTATGATTGGGCAAAATTGCTTTCCATGCGCAGAATAAAATCGCGCGCGGGCGAGGAAAAATCCGCGGGGGTTGGATGCACGCGAATACCGCGACCTGCGCCTCGCCGCCTCCATCATGATATATTCGTGGAATATCAAACGTGACCGTCTCGTGTCAATCTTTCGACTGCTCCGATTGATCGTCCGCTCGAAAACGTTTCTCGTCCCGTTGATTTTCTTTGCAGCGCCGGTTGGCAAAATTTGGGAAAAATTAAATATGGCGAGAGGTCGCGATCATGCGTACGCGCGCCTCCAACCCCGTCTTCTGACTCGCCAATCAGCACGTACACGTTGATTCCAAAGAAATTCCGTCGGCAGCGCTATCCTCGTGTGAAGGTACATCGCGTATCTCCCGAAACTCATAAAAATATCCTTTGTTGTAAAAGCATATTATTCCATTTCTTTTCTGTGACGTTACCTCTTTTGATTCTCACTTCTGAAGTAGTAAACGTTTGCGACGAAAATTGTAGCAGGATACTGGTGATTGTTAATTAAAAGGCTTGCACTAATTTTTGTAACATGGCGACGTCTGCATCAAATTATCATACGTGAGATATTTTTCGTTAGGACAGTTAAATTCTTGAGCCTGAACCAAAAATTCTTGATGTTAGTATGAAAGAGATATAAATGTGTCATAAAATTTAAAATCACTTTTTATTTTTATAATACAGCTATGATAATTTATAACGGGTTTTGTTATAAATAAATATAAAAATAGAATTGCTACATATTAATACTTTGGTGCATAAATATTGTTTGTCCACTTTTAGTCTTCTTGAGAAAAATAATTTTAGAGATTTAATGGCAATTGATATATTAAATAAATACTTATTACATTGTATGTATTATTTTGTGTATGTAACGTGGCTATAACTATAAAGCACAAGAAATCTCAAATTTCACAAAAAGTGCACACACAATATTTCTAAACTAAACCATCAATGTATAAAAACAGTATCATAATTACCGTATACATTCAAAATTGAAACTTAATATTTAATTATCACTTTGCATTAAGGATAGTGATGCACTTCTCAGAACAAGGGATTCTAAACTACAAAGTTCTTTTTCCAACCTAAAACATAATATTAGTTAATATAATAATCATTAACAAATGATGCTTGAACTCCATACCTTTTTATGTGATCCTCAATATTATTGAAAGTACTGACAAATTCTTTAATACCATTATTGACACTTTGATATGATTCTTTTTTTGTTCCAATTACATTCATGATTGATTCTAAAGTAACAGAACAAGATTTCAAAGCTTCAGTTGTTTCTTCCCATTCTTCTGGTGTTTCAGGAAGAATTATATCATTGCAACGAAGTTTATCCAAAGGTTGTAAAAGGCTATGCAACTGAGATAAAATATCTCCTAATATTTTAGTATCTTCACTTTCTATAATTAATAAGAAAAAATAATTAATACTAAAATCATAATTCTGATTGTATGATTTTACGAATATATAATTTTGAATACTACTTACTGATACAATTATTTATATCTGTAATTTGTGCATCAATGTTATTCTGTATTTTGGTCAAATTTATTATATCCCTCTCTCTAGTTTTTAACTTAAACAATTTTTCTTCGTTGTGATCGTATTCCTTTGCTATCGTTGCTAATTGAGATAGAAACAACTGCTCTCTTTCTTCTGCTTTCTTTTTCAAAATTATTTCCATCATAATCTTCTGTAAATACTCATCATAAAGAAGTTTAAGCTCTACATCACTGGACTCGGTGTCTGACAATTTACTTGCTTCCAAAATTGATGGTGCAGGGACTATAGATGATCTATCCATTGCTAGCTTTCTTTTTGCAAAACCTAAGTAATGAAATCCATTAATACTCACACTTCCAAATGCATCAATTTACAAAATAGATTTAATTTAATTACTTTGTGGTATAGCAAAATCTGCTGATGACATTGTTGCTCTATGATGAGGGCCACGTGAATGAATGCTGGATATTGGAGTATCCAATATGTTCTTTCTAACTCGTTCAGGTGTAGAAGCATTACGTGTTCTAAAAATTTATAAAAATTATTATATTCAAATAGAAAAAATTATAAGAAATCATTTATTTACCTTTTAATACGACGTGCCTGTGATGCTTCAGGTTGCTCTTTCTGCATCTTCTTTATTCTTATATATTACCAACAATTTAATTCTAATACTAGTATACAACGTAATACTATTGCTAATATTTAAATATATTGCAAATTTTAAACAAATTTTACATTTGAATTCACAATTGACACATTAAACGATGAATCGTCAACATTGTCAGTTAAAAACCATTCGAATTATTTCCTCATGCTAGTGTCGCCCTCTATAAACGTCATTCTATATTTATTGCAGATTCATTACAGAATACTCTACGAGTGATAACAGACATAAAAGTTGGAATAATTTTGATGATAACAAATAAGTGCATGTTGTATTATAATTGTAAAAGTTGTTATTTCACATTTTTCTAATCTGTTATTTTTAAAATAAAATGGGAAAGGTATGTTTTTATTAAACAGTATCATTCTATGCATACATATCAAAACATTGTATGTTTTGGTCGGCACATTGTTCTTATCTGTTTACAGTACATGTGGAATTTTTTAACGCAATTCAACAGAATTCTATTTATATAACCTTACACTGCTTTATAGTACAAAGAAATTATGCTATAATTCTTATCATTATATATATTATAATGTAATATATTTTTGTTGCAGCATCAAAAAAGAGAAGTCCCATCAATGCTAAGAAATATATTAGACATTGACGCTCAGGTGACAGAAAAATTAGTAAAATGGGTAGAAAAATGTATGCCTCTGAAACAATTAAAAGTACATTATACAATATTAGAGGTATGTCGAACAATATAATTTATATGTACCTTAATTTTACAAATTATCTTCCCAATATTGTTTCATTCATATTATGTTATATTTAATATAGTTTTAAAAATATTTTTATCTTCATATATTTGTTATCTATGTAGATATCTTGTCATGGTATACCCTGGCTTGCATCAGTACTTGCATTTATTTGGATTCTTAACAGTAAAAGTTTATATCAAATGCAAGTGAATTTATTATTAGGTAAGTGAAATATCAAAGCTGAAGCTATTACTGATATTTAATTTTAGTAGATAAAATATAATGTGTAGTAACAATCAAAATGTATTGTCTCATATAATTTTTATATTATCATTACATTTGTAGGTTTACTGTTGGACATTGTTATTGTTGCAATATTGAAAGCCCTTGCCAGACGAAGAAGACCTGCAGCTACTAATGACCCTTTTGCAATGGGACCTGACAAATATTCGTTTCCCTCAGGTCATGCTTCTCGCTCAATGCTTATTCTTTATGTTTATTATTATTTATATCCAGTATCTGTTATTTTCCTTCTTCCAATAATAGCATGGGTTTTCTCAGTAGCCTTATCAAGACTTCTAATGAGAAGGCACCATATTCTTGATATTGTTGTAGGACTGTTATTAGGATATATTGAAGGAATGTTATTAGGTTTTTTGTATTTAGATGCTCAAACTTGTGCATATTTAGTAGCTTGGATAACTGACGAAAAAATAGATGGTGCAGAATATGATGTTTAAAAATTGACTATTTTTGGAATATGCTGTTTATATGCTGACTCGAAAGAAATATTATTTTTTAACTAACTCTTTTATATAATTGATTTTAACGTTTATTTATAATACATTAATACATTTAAAAAATGTGATATTTTAATATTCTTAACTTTGATTAGAAAAGCTACCAAAGCAGAAAAGTGTTAACTGTATTATACATGTTATTATTGACAAGACTGCCTCAAAAATATTGAAATTATTAATATAATATCAGATCAATATTTTAAATTCTGTATAAATAAGGAATGTTAATGATAGGAAAGGATAACTTTAAATGTGTTTGGAATATATTAATTCAATGAATGATTATGTTATAAAATAAATCACAATATTTTGTACTTTACCTGTTTATTTTTTATCACATGATATAATTTGTTTTGCAATAGTGTTGATTGCACCTTTATAATTAGTTTATATCTCATCGTTTTAAATGTCTATGAATTTAATAATACAAAATACAAAATGTTCAATGCATGACTAGTAAATATATTTTCTACAAAAAATTTTCATGTTTTTCCAAAAATTATTAAAGTTCGGAAATGAACAGTAACAGGTTCTCTTATAGATCCATATTTTAAACCTAAACCAAAGGAATGATGAATTCAGTCATAAAAAGAACTTATACATTACTATATCCATAGCATATGAAAAACATCTTGTACATCTTTATAAGTGTATAAAATTACAAGCCAGTTTATATATGCATTCTACACGAATAATTCCAAGTCGTGTACTACGATTTTAATTCATTCCTTTAAGAGTAACTAATTAATAACTATAATATCATAGCCATTAATCATTGAAAATGTCCTGTACTTAATATCATCATAAATATGATTCCTCTAATTCTATCATTCTATCCACAGGTCCAAAATAAAATTACACCAGCCTTTTATTCTAACAAAATCACTAATATCACCTATAATTTTCAAACTTTCATTTACAATTAATATTGTACAGTGCATGTAGCACTTTTTCAAATTTCAATTAATTCATACAGACTTAATTATCAGAAAGTTTTTGTTCAACACTCAATGTTAATTTATTGAATGTCCCAGATAAAGAAAAAAAAAGTTATGTACCAATTGTCATACATACACATTTTCCACTGTCTACTTGAATGAATTCCATTAGAATATACTTTTCTTAATTATTCGTATATAACATATCTTTTTACTAATCATTCAGTTACCATCAAGCTTGTTAATTACTTTTCCTCAGATGTGAAGATGCTTCATGGTCCTTCCATCACTTTGGGCTTCTTTACCACAGAGGGGAATGATAAAATTTAAGATCCAGTCGTGTATGCTGATTAGTACCAGCTACTTCTTGGCTACACGACGGCGAAGGCTTTATATTTTTTTCAGTTTTCTCCGTTTCCCGTAAAATGGTAGCGAAAGGTGTTGGCTGATGTTCTGGTAAAGCAGGTGTTGGTACCGTGGACATTTCGCTTGTACGTTGTTTCTGTTCTTCTTCCGAATAAAGGCTCAATGAACGTGGGCGTTCCGGTTTCGATTCTGTCGTAGCTGGCGTACTCAATTTTTCACTGAAAAAGTAACTTCCCATGAAGATGTAGTGGAGACATGCACGAAAGCAACCGCATGCATTCCACGACCACAATTTCTTATCACGTGCAATTGTATATTATTAAATTATAATCGTGCTTTGAAAGATATTTGTCTTGTTGCCCTTGAAAGATCACGTCACACAATTATTAGATAAAGAAAGTTAAAGAATATAACTTTTACATTTTCTCTCTTATCTAACAATTTATAACACATAAGCGAAATTTTCTCAACGATCTAATAGGACTATTAGACCTAGTGCAATTTGTAAGATTACAAGCTGGAATAAGGGGTTATTTCATTCTCTCTCATTCGCATACGTTTCCTTTCATTTTCACTTACAGTGAACCGTGATCTGAATATCTTTCAAGGCATTTACTAAATGAAATAAACACACTATCACGTTGTTTCAAAATCTGTAAAATATCAGAATAACCTTTTTGATAATTTCTTTTTATATCGTAGAATTATAATAAAATACAATTGTACGCCGATGTAATCAAACAAAATCACATTTCTGCAACGTTGTAACAGAAGAAAGTCATGCACAAACTTCGATTGTTGCAAGTGACGCAAAATAAATTACTTACTCTGCAAATAAGAATGAAAGGATATCATGTGTTGCCGGTGCAGAGGATTTTGAGGGATATTGATCTGGTTTTTCGTAGGAGTGGAATCGCTTAATATCTGTCAACGAAAAGGAAATAAATATAAAATTCATGCCGAGCATTTGGTGAACATCTTTTAATTATATGCACAGGTGCGAGTGACCATTGAAAAATAATAGGTATCGCAATAAATAAGTCTAACGTACATACATGCGCAAATTGTTCTAACGATAAATCAAGTGTCTGTGCGTTGAAAGAGTGTCGTTGGAACAAATGACACTTATATTTCAACCTATACAATAAAACAAATTATAGAAAATCTTTTATAACGTTTTTCTTTTATCCATCTTTTCAACGCAATAAATTCTTCATAAATTTCTCTGAGTTTTTACAATATCTTTATAAACAACGCTATAAATGATTTCCATATTGCAATTACAGTTTATCAGTCGTTAATCAATATAATAAAAAATTATTTCAGTCACTTGAGGCATTCTTTACAAAATTATGATAAACAATGAAAGACAAGATCTACTTTTTCGCAGTTGGGTGATTAAATAAATTAAAGTACATTCATTAGGTTTCTGATTAATGAGACTAAGCCGTCGGTTTCCTATATTTCTATCGCCTCTCAGTATTTCAACACGATCTTATCGGTCTCTAATCACAGGTCACATAATCGACAAATCAGGCGAGAGAGAAAGGATCAGGAAATTATTAATCGCGCGTTCAAATGTGCGCTGGCAAGAGGTAGCATGTACACATTCGGTGTAAATAAAGGTGAAAGCTGTTTATGCTGCATATTGCTGTGTTATACGTGTTTTCCTTAACCCTTTAGCAACCAAATTCGGGCATCTTCAGGTCTCAATGAATATTGAACTAGCGATTGGATTTTTAACACTTTCATGGCCGCTGTCATGTATCATTTTATATCTATTTATATAATTCTTTTGAACATATCAAGTAAATAAATAATTATGTTGTCAATATATTTTTTCAATATAAAAAAAAAATTATAAGAGCTATTCTGTAAAATATGCGGCCATTAAAATGTTAATATTGTTAACGAGCACTTAACAATAAATTCGTTTAAATTGTTGACGGCACCTACAGTAACATTTATTATTTTATCATTCGCCGAGAACAACCTATACGGTCCATCGAAGAATTCAATTAAAGCTTCGTGTCAGGTGTCCGAGAGAGCTTGTCTCTCCAAGGTACGAACAAACAAATGAATAGCTAATTAATTCAAGCAGTTTTTTGCAAGATCGTTCAACGATCTGGATGACTATCTTTCGATTTTACTCACCCAGTACGCTCGGCGGATGGACCAAGCACTGCGGTATTATGGATTATCTAGAAAAAAAGCGTTAATGCGGTATTAGTCGAGATGTTGCAAGCATTATAATATTTAGTCTAGATTTTTATTTCTAATTATTTTGTTATTGTAACACACAAAGCAAAGTAATCGATTTAAGGATATCTCACGATTTCTAAAATATAAATTATTTGTAGGAAATGATTATTAACGATAACGATTGACGCGTTAGTTATTAGTGTTCAATTATTTTCGACATAATCTTGTTTAAAATTTCTGGGTTCCTCCATTTATCTGTAAAAATAATTACTCTTAAAAATAAAACAATTACTAACTTATAACTTATCAAAAAACAAAGAAGTAAATTTTTTTAAATCTTAAAAAGAGTTTTCAACTACACTTAGTTAAGTAAAGATGAAGTCTAAATATTTTATTAATAAATATCAGTAGCTCGGTATATTATATTTATGCAATTTTCTGCTTTTCAAACACTCGATACTGGAAGTTCCAACCTGGATTCCATGTTCTATGGTCTCGTACTTACATTTGCCATGGAACAAGGTGGTCGTGCCGCGGCGTATCTGCCAAATGAAGCGCGCGAAACAGACGCCGAATATGGAACACCATTCATACTGAAAAGAATAAAACACTTTACATTTTTGTACATTTGCTTCTCGATTAAACTCGATACATTAGATATTAATTTCATTCATAAGTTGCATAACTTCCTACTTTCCTAATCCCCTAATTACGCTGAGAACTACTTAATAATACAATTCACACACCTAGAATTACTTTTTCCAATATTATTATGCGCAGAGTTGGATGCACCAATATCCATCGTCGCATTAGCTGGCAAGCTGTATCTGTTTGACCTTACATCCTGACGTTCTGAAAAGTAAAAAAATACAGAATTAATGCAACCTCATAATTCAAAGAATTTTAAAAGAAAGCAACTCCTATACAAGAAAGTTTATCGCTCTCCGATAAAAGTTGTATAATGCAAAACAAATTTAAGCACTAATAATCGTCGTTCCGTTTCTTATCGGAAGCCTCGGATAAAAATGTCTGATTTTTTGTTTTATACCACGTCACGAGAATTGGATCAGCTTACGCATATCGACAACACAGCAAGGCAACGAGTTTATCATTTACAGACAGCTTCGAATCGATCAGGGTAATCGTATAATAAGGTAGCTGTAGAGTGACATTGACCACGATTTAATACTTCGACAAGTAAGAATTACCGATTTAGGGCACCGGTTGACGAAGGACGAGCTATAAAGCGAACCGACCTTCGTTGCCCCATTCTTGTACCTTTAACTTGAAACCAGATCGACAATGGGTTCATGGCTGACTTTTTACGGAATCACCTTCAAGACGAGGCGTTGTATGAATTATACTATCGTTAGACTGTCGTTTATCTTAAGGGTGTTTGTTACAATTTTGAAAATGGCTTTGGAATTAGCTTCTAATAAATGACTAATTTTATAAAAGTTTCATTAGTTATTTATAAGTTAGCTTGAGAATTATAAATGTTGGCAACGATTGCATGCATCTTAGGTGTTTATCAGGTAAGGAATGTGCAAGGATAGGAGATTCTAGGTTATGTTCATTCCGGATTCCACTTGTATTTGTACTTGGGTTGTAGCTAGGTTCTCTTTACACTTTTCCTGAGATTTTCCTGAGTACTTTGTAGGTATTAAGTTCTTCTAAACTCTTTCTAGTTTTGCATAGGCTAGTTTTAGGCTTTCTTAGGTTCTGCCTAATGTCTCTCTAGTTTCTATCTGGGTCCTCCTAGGCTCCCTATAGCTTTCTTGTGTTTTTTCTTGATTTCTTCCTGGATTCTCTTACAACTACAATCTAAGGTTTTCTCTCTAGGTTTTCCTTGGACTCTTCTAAATTCTCCTGAAGTCTCAATAAAGTACTGATGTAAAATTTTCATGTATATGAAATACATCTTTGTGTAATTTTAATGTAGCATATTAGATCCTTATCTTTCCCTAATTTCGCGTGTTATTAAGTGATTTTAAAACACAAAGGTCACCTCAGTAATGTCTAAAAACATCTGAACATGTTAACAATTAGAACTCGCGCAATAATAAGTAAAAAATAGAAACGTACCATCATCAAAGAATCCTTGAAAGACGACAAATTTGTTGTTCTGAGGAATTATTTTTGAAAGACCGTAATGTTTGGCTAGGAAGGCTAAGAACTTCTCCGAAGGTCTATCGATCGCCAGTTTCACCGGCCTGATGTTTTCTTCCTGCAAAATAATCAGAATTATTATAAAACGAATAAACAAAACACACGAATGAATTGATACGATTATTAATGAACGAACCTCGAGATTAGTTTTTCTGTTTGTGTGAATAGGTGTAAATGATGAATGAATCGTGTAGGAAACAGTTCGAACGAGTTCAGTCACCTTTCGAGTTACCTTCGACCGTAACACCCAACTATAATGATCTTTTGTCACGCTGCTCTTTAAGATCATCTACTGCCACTTTACTGGCACGGCCTGAACAATTTCTTACCAAGAAACAGTCACGACATCAAGATCTCGTGTGCAAACATTTTTTGTGCTTAATCAATGTTCGCTGGCCATTTATCGACGAAAACTTTTATTTCATTTTTTTACTTGACGCAAACAATTTTGTAGATTGAACATATTTCGACATTTATTAGGTTTTTGATTACATAAATTTAAACTTTGTCTAAGAATTTTTAAGAGGAAGAATTTAATATACAAAATGGAGAACAATGAGTAATAATTTGCAGTTACGTTTGTTATGTTACAAAAGAAATCACCGAGCAATTAAATAATAAATATTTAGATTTATGCGAATACCTTTTAAATTTATTTAATTCCTAAGCCTTGTTCAGCCTTCGTTTACACTTTAAATACTCTTAGATGGCAGTGAAAGCGTTGGGAAATTGTTAATTACCCTTAACCATGCCTGGCGTTAATTAACCTGCTCGTTATTCATCCTTAGCTCAAGTTACGCTTTAGATTCTTAGAATGCCGGTGAAAGCATCGAAAGACTGTTGATTACCTTCAACATGCCTAATGTTAATTACTCTGAACGCTGTTCAATCTTGTTCGCTGAATTCAGAATAGTCATTAAATCATTCGCGTAACTAGATAGGGGTCAGGGAGACCATTGACTCCCAAAATGCTAATTCGTCTCACCTCGCTGGTGATTGCATGTGCAAGTAATCATTTGTTAGTTTGCATAATTAGGAAATACCAAATCTGTTTAAATATCTGAATGTCCATTTAGTTTTCTAAAAAACTGAACATACTGAACTCTATCAGAAAAATGAAAAATTAGAATAATTTGAAAATTAATTAATTTTAAATAGTGGAAATTTACTGACTGACTTTAAGTAGTGAAAAATAACTACTGACTTTAAATAATAAAAATTAATAAATAAAAATAATAAATTATAAAATATAAAATGTAACACGGCTTTCAAAGGATTCATGAGATATTTGAGTACGCAAGCGATTACCAACGCAGTCCAGAATTAAAATAAACGACGCATATTTCTGAACTTTAGGAAGTTTGGCGCACGTTATTAAACGAAAAACCAGTAATTTTTTGCAAAATGCGGTACGCGAACTAATGGCAGCATAACATCGTGAAACCGAGTAAATAAGCTTTAATTACGGAAAAGTACCGTACAAGCTGGCAATCGTAATAGCTGAGCACCGTGCACGAGACCGAGGTGAATTCACGTGTCGCTAGGCACTTGCTGTGATTCTGACAGAAGTGCAGCAACCATAACAGAGCGAGGCGAAAAAGAATGTAGGATACGAGCCACAAACACGAACGGCAATTCTCTGCCGACCCTTTTCTTCTTCTTCTTTTCCGCCTCGCGAATTCATGGACGTCACTTAGAAATTAATCGCGCTGTGCATTACTCGATTTCTTCCTCGCAATCAATTCACAAACGTCGTGCGCAACTTGCTTTTAATCGGCTACAATACGTTATTTTTTTACCGGATAAAAAAGGGAAGCTTAATAATTTTTAGAAATTATATTCTCCGGACGTTTAGATATTTTTATATTTTAAGATTGTTAAATGTCTTCTTTCACGATTTGTATACTCTTTTTATAATAATACAGGCTATCTCTCATTTCAAAGTTGTGAGACACCTTGTATAATTATTAGAAGTTGATAAATACAATAATGAAAGCGATGATAATATTTAACACTAGATTTACGGAACCCGTCAAAATGACGGATAATAGGTCTATTTTAGATGACAGAGTTTGTTAAGAAATTATTGTAAAAATGTCAACTTTCATTAACTGGCAGCAAAAGAATCAATGTTTTAGGCAGTTCACATATCATCTGCAATTTCATTATTTTTCTACTTTAGGTAAATTTAAATAAAAGTGACCATCAAACGTCCGTAAATCTAGTGTTAATTGAGAATAAATCGTTTTTATTTTTTGCTTCTAGTTTCCTATTTTATGCGCCTCAATTAATATAACAGTAACGTGACCCTAATATTAAAAAGCAGATATCTCAATCGTATCATTATATAAACCAGTAGTTTACAGCAGCAGAACGCATTGAATAAAATATTTGAACGCAACTGAGCAACCGTGATGTTACACTGAAGTGAACACGTTACTCTTCGACTACACGTTACTCTTAAAATCTAAATAATATCGCGATTACTTACAGAGAGCATATACTGATAGAGGATATTTCCAAGGCCCATACGTTGCCGAGATTCATGAATGTAGAAGTCGAGAATGCATCTCGGCTTTAGCTGATAATGAGCACCCATCTCGTCGAACATGAAGAGGTTCTTCGATCCGGTCTTTAACAGTCCTACCACGCTGCCCAGTCCGCTGTTAAATCGAAGCAAGGTTGTAATATTATGCGACAATGATTCACGGTTGTGGTCCACCGATCGTGGTTTGCATCGCTAGGCGTAGATCGCGATGCAACGGATGTTTTGATGCATCGCTGCGCTAATGACGATCAGAGGGGAATACTTTTTATTTGCGCGAACGAGAAATGTGCGAAGTAGTTGGGCTGTGAATTGCTCTTTTCTTGATTGAACGTTTTTTTTTTTGGTTTTTATGTTGTTTTTGGGTTTGGTGTTTGGGAAGGGAGATTTATTTTTGGGAATTTGAGAGATTGATGTGGGAATTTGATATGTGTGATTTTGGGAATTTGAGAATTTGGGCATTTCAGAATTTTATGTGAATTTGGGAATTGGAGAATTTGGGGACTTCAGAATTTGATATTTGTGAATTTGGGATTTGAGGATTTTATATTTGTGAATTTGGAGATTTGAGAATTCTATATTTGTGAATTTGGGATTTGAGGATTCCATATTTGCAAATTTGGGAATTTGAGAATTTTATATATGTGAATTTGGGGATTTGAAAATTTGATACTTGTGAATTTGAGATTTGAGGATTTTATATTTGTGAATTTGGGGATTTGAGAATTCTATATTTGTGAATTTGGGATTTGGGGATTCCATATTTGCAAATTTGGGAATTTGAGAATTTTATATATGTGAATTTGGGAATTTGAAAATTCTACATTTGTGAATTTGGGATTTGAGGATTCCATATTTGCAAATTTGGGAACTTGAGGATTTTATATATGTGAATTTAGGAATTTGAGAATTTGATACTTGTGAATTTGGTGATGTGGGAATTTGATATGTGTGATTTTGGGAATTTGAGAATTTGGGCATTTCAGAATTTTATGTGAATTTGGGAATTGGAGAATTTGGGGACTTGAGAATTCTATATTTGTGAATTTGGGATTTGAGGATTCCATATTTGCAAATTTGGGAATTTGAGAATTTTATATATGTAAATTTGGGAATTTGAAAATTTGATACTTGTGAATTTGGGATTTGTGGATTTTATATTTGTGAATTTGGGGATTCCATATTTGCAAATTTGGGAATTTGAGAAATTTATATATGTGAATTTGAGAATTTGAGAATTTCATATTTGAGCATTTGGGATCTGAGGATTCTATATTTATAAATTTGGAAATTTGATAATTAGAAAAATTTCAATTTAGTAATATGGAAATTAGGAAATTTGGAAAATTTACAAATGCAATATAGGAAAGTGAAATATGAAAGTTTGTCCACGTCACCTCTTGATACTTTGAAATCTTAAAAATGTGCAACCAGTGTATATTTGAGAACTCGTCAAATTAGAAAATTTAAAACTTCAGAATTTAAAAAATATAAAAATTCTAACATTAATTCGCAACTTGCAAAATTTATAATATTTAAAAATTCGAACAGTAACTCAATAAAAAGTCTAAAAACCAAAATAAAATTCGTTAATTGAAAGATCAATATCTTTCACCAACACCTTTCTCTCGCTTCAAGTACATCAAACTCATGCGGGTCATTAATGATTCCCACATCATCCCGGTTGATAATATCCACCTAGTGATGTTACAACCAGCTTGATCGTATCACAAAATAAATTCGCTTCGTCATGAAGACCCCAATGTATCTACTATGTAGTATCCGCTACCTCAAGCAATTAATATCGTACCTCATAAAAAAAAACGTTGTGAATAATATCATCGTGTACAAACGATTCATTGTTTCGCTACCGAGAATTTGCATACATGTACTCGTGCGATAAGAATTTTCTGAACGAAGTAAATAGTTCGCTGGAAAATGAAAAAGTGTTGGAGAAAATATGAAAACGCTATGGGCGTAGAACCCTTTGAATGAGGATTCTGGATGGGAAAGCTGGATTTCTGCAGCCAAGGCGACACCAGACACGACATATCGATCCAGCAACCAGTTTGCACATCGCGATACCCCTTATCCTGGGAAATACAGCTTCCTTCCTACTGGCTGGGGCTCAAGTTACTCTTTTGCAATGTGCTCTTCGTTAGAATCGACGTTATACGTACTATGTATAGGCTGTACGTGCTTTTATGTACTTTGATGACAGTGGCTTTATTGAGCATTCTTTAGGCATTTTTATTTTATGGTCTTTATTGTGGGATGTTTATTTTTGAAATGGGGAGGAATTTTAGTACTTTTGGAGTTTTGGGACATTGAACTTTTGGAACAGTGAACGTGGGATTTTTAAATTTTGGGATTTTTAAATTTTGGAATTTAAAATTATAGAATATTGAAAATCTGGAATTCTGAAACTTTAGAGTTTGAAATTTTAGTATTAGAAATTTGGGATTTTTAAATTTTGGAATTTGAAATCTTGGAATTCCAAATTTTGGAATTTTGGAGTTTTGGAATTTCAAATTTTGGAATTCTACATTTTGGATTTTGGAATTTTGGAATTTGAAATCTTGGAATTCCAAATTTGGATTTTGGAATTTTGGAATTTGAAATCTTGGAATTCCAAATTTTGGAATTTTGGAGTTTAGGAATTTCAAATTTTAGAATTTGAAATCTTGGAATTCCAAATTTGGAATTTCAAATTTTGGGATTGCAAATTTTGGAATTTGAGATTTTTGACTTTGGGATTTTGGAATTTGAAATTTTTAAATTTTGACCATGGAATTTTGGATCTTTGAGTATGTGGGTTTTTATAATCTCTTTGTTTCGAAAATTTGAGGCTAAATATTCAATGTTCTTTGAGATCTTCAAACCCTAAAATTTTATTATTCTAATACTTAAGTGTAATTTTCAAAGTATATATAATTTTGTCATACTAAATATCAAAATAAGAATGCACAGTGAAATTACATTAATAACAATGAAATAATTAAGAGACTCACTTGTTGGCTTCATTGTCCACTAATAAATAAACTATATGGTCCGTATCTCGAAGTTTTAGGGAGCTGGTTATCGACTTGTTCAATCCTTGGGCCCTAGCCGAAGCCTCGCCCATGTCATCAAGAATTCTGCCCAATTGCCTCTGACATTCGCTGAAACACACATTTGCAAACACTGTATGAATTAGATTCAATTAATTTCTACCTATAATTAATTTTTTATTGCGTTAGTCTGCTATGGTGAAAAATAATTTTTAGAAAAAAAATACGCCGACTTCGAAATGCACTAAAAAGTATAAAATAATTTCTATTTCCTAATGAAGTAATTTCTATTTCATTCAATCATACAATTACGTAACAGATATGAATGAAACCTATTTACACGTTAGGTATTATATTAAATACATTT
>NW_003797147.1:2672841-2692211 GCF_000220905.1 Megachile rotundata | reverse complement strand
TCGAATTGAGTAACCTCCTCCTTTTTCGAAGTCGGTTAAAAAGAGAAATCGATTACCCCTGTTGCGAGGAGAATGATACGTAATTAAGATAGCGCTTCCGGAAACTTTATCGCAAACTTAAGGAGCACATCAGTTCTCTAGTAATTCGACCTCGATTACGATGATATTCATTAACTTTGTCGTAAGTTGCGGTTTACAACTCAAATAGCACGAAACTGCTGCTCCACTTTCGGTTCTTGTCTCTTTTCTCTTTTTCGACGCTAATAGTTTCATTTTATTCTCTCCTTTTAAGAAACTACCGTTCTTTCTTTTTAACCATATACTTGGTTGCAGAAATTTATGATCGTTTAAAATATTCAATAGTGCGCAGTCACTGGGTCGATGTACAGAAGATTGGAGAAAATTTTGAGGAAGAAAGTTTGGAACGAAGTAAATTAACACTTTGGTTGAAGAGTATAATTTGACAAGTTGAAAGTTGGGTAATTCAACATGTTGACAACTTGACAGTTTTCCAATTCGATAAGTTTGGCAATGAGAAGATAAAATTAGAAATTTAAAAATGTAACAAATGAAAAAATCACGAGTATCGATTTTGCACTGTTTTCCTAATTAGATTCTATTCCGTTTAAAAAACAGAAATCGTATTTCATTTGTTTTCATTTTGCAACAGCAATTTTTTCAACACCCCATATATTCTGGTGCAACACGCAACGTGTTACAAATGATTTATCGTATGTGATTGTTTTGTAACATCAGACAAGTTTACGGCACACGATAGCACTATACTTTCACCTTTATTGCCATTTTAAAGTGGTTTGTTCACATCAATCGACCAGTTCGACGCGCGAATCATTCTTCACACCGTTTCTTGCGTCTTCTGTTTTTTTTTCCTGACTTTTAAACACGCGGAACAGAAAACAATCACACGCTGCTGAGTCAGAAGCTAATTTCGACGCAACCAAGTATAATCAGGTTGTGTAATTGATTCACGAATCACAGTTTCCGGAAGAAAAGCTGGTTGAATGTTGATTCTGTGTCGTAATTGCGTTACGATGTTAACATCCGTGTGTATTCAAACAGTCGCGAATGTGTGGAAATTGTTTGACCGTAATTCGACAAATGCATAACACCTGTTAATGAAACGGTATTCGCGGTTATTCACGCGGTTGGCGCCGTTTTGAGGATATTTGTGAAAAGTTACGCAGTTACAGTTAAAGATAAGTTTCCAAATTTTCAAATTCCAATTTCAAAATTTTCGAATTTTCAAATTCTCAAATTCCAGTTTCCAAAATTTCAAAATTTCGAATTCCAAAATTCCAAATTCCAAGATTTCAAATTCCAAAATTTGGAATTCCAAGATTTCAAATTCCAAAATTTGGAATTCCAAGGTTTCAAATTCCAAAATTTGGAATTCCAAAATTCCAAAATCCAAAATTTGAAATTCCAAAACTCCAAAATTCCAAAATTTGGAATTCCAAGATTTCAAATTCTAAAATTTGAAATTCCTAAACTCCAAAATTCCAAAATTTGGAATTCCAAGATTTCAAATTCTAAAATTTGAAATTCCTAAACTCCAAAATTCCAAAATTTGGAATTCCAAGATTTCAAATTCTAAAATTTGAAATTCCTAAACTCCAAAATTCCAAAATTTGGAATTCCAAGATTTCAAATTCTAAAATTTGAAATTCCTAAACTCCAAAATTCCAAAATTTGGAATTCCAAGATTTCAAATTCTAAAATTTGAAATTCCTAAACTCCAAAATTCCAAAATTTGGAATTCCAAGATTTCAAATTCTAAAATTTGAAATTCCTAAACTCCAAAATTCCAAAATTTGGAATTCCAAGATTTCAAATTCTAAAATTTGAAATTCCTAAACTCCAAAATTCCAAAATTTGGAATTCCAAGATTTCAAATTCTAAAATTTGAAATTCCTAAACTCCAAAATTCCAAAATTTGGAATTCCAAGATTTCAAATTCTAAAATTTGAAATTCCTAAACTCCAAAATTCCAAAATTTGGAATTCCAAGATTTCAAATTCCAAAATTTAAAAATCCCAAATTTCTAATACTAAAATTTCAAACTCTAAAGTTTCAGAATTCCAGATTTTCAATATTCTATAATTTTAAATTCCAAAATTTAAAAATCCCAAAATTTAAAAATCCCACGTTCACTGTTCCAAAAGTTCAATGTCCCAAAACTCCAAAAGTACTAAAATTCCTCCCCATTTCAAAAATAAACATCCCACAATAAAGACCATAAAATAAAAATGCCTAAAGAATGCTCAATAAAGCCACTGTCATCAAAGTACATAAAAGCACGTACAGCCTATACATAGTACGTATAACGTCGATTCTAACGAAGAGCACATTGAATTCCAAATTTCCAAAATCCAAAATTTCGAATTTCAAAATTCCAAATTCTCAAATTTCGAATTCCAAATTTCCAAAATCCAAAATTTTGAATTCCAAAATTCCAAATTCTAAAATTTCGAATTCCAAAATTCCAAATTTCAAAATTTCGAATTCCAAATTTCCAGAATCCAAAATTTCGAATTCCAAATTTTCAAAATCCAAAATTTCGAATTCCAAATTTCCAAAATCCAAAATTTTGAATTCCATAATTCCGAATTTCAAATTTCCAGAATCCAAAATTTCGAATTCCAAATTTTCGAAATCCAAAATTTCGAATTTCAAAATTCCAAATTCTAAAATTTCGAATTCCAAATTTCCAGAATCCAAAATTTCGAATTTCAAAATTCCAAATTCTCAAATTTCGAATTCCAAATTTCCAAAATCCAAAATTTCGAATTCCAAAATTCCAAATTCCTTAATTTCGAATTCCAAATTTTCAAATTCCATAATTCCAAAGTCACTGTATTCCAAAGCACGTGTGATTATAAAAGCATACATAAATTCAATATCTTCGATAAATGTACACATTTGTAACGTATTACGTTATAGTACATAATATCGATACCAGTATAATCATGCTTGCATTCATATAAACTCGTATAAGGAAACAGTAACTCGTTTCCCGTTTAATTTCTCGCACCTGTCCATGACATAAAATGCCATAAGTATAGGTGACCAGTTATACGTGTACCCTAGTTGATTTGTTTGATCGCTTGTTATATTTGTCATTTGAAACCATTCGTGAAAGAAAGTCGATGAAACCATAAGTTAATGTGTTACAAGATCCGACCCAATTCTGAGTCTGGAATTCAGCCAGTACAGCTATTTTGCAATGCAAATTACGATCGATTATCCCTAACAACGTAATGTTTTCACGAGACATTGAAAAGTACGATGATGGATCATCGAGGGACACGTGAAGTTTCAAGTATCAAGCGAGGTCATTGGTAAATTGTGTCTTTGAATTATTGAACAAATTAACACATTCGTAACTGTGTTCCATATTTTGGACGTAATTTAACTTTGCAGGTAATATGAAATGTTGCCAAGTGCTAGACATGGAGGACTTATAGAAACGATAATAAGATATGTTGATTTTTATAATAATTTTTGTGTTGTAAATTTTGTTTAATATGTGTTATATCTTGGAACTTAGCTAATTTGGATTTGAAAATATTAAATTTCACATTTTCAAAATTTGGCAATTTCGAGTTTAGAAGTTTTGAAATTGGAAATTTCACATTTTCAACTTTAGCAAAATTGAAATTAAAAATTTCAAATTTTTAACTTTAGCAATTTCGAATTTACAAATTTTCAATTTTTCATATTTTATAAAATATATATTATATTACATATTCATAAATACGTGTACATAAAATTTTATATTATTATATAATTATAAAATATATTTTAACAACTATACAAAAATGAATAGTAACAGTACACGTGCGAATAGCTCAAATCTAAATTTGATTTCATATAATCTTCGAAAGAGGTACATAGCTATTTTTAAAACAGGTACGAATGTTCTCGTTTCGAGCCATCTACCAGCGCGAGCAAAGCCAAGGAATCCATTAAAATATCTTTAACAGAAAGCAAGCGAAACAAAACCAAACAAGCATCGCCTAATGATCATAATCGTCACTCGATACTGATAAGCTAACTCGTTTATCAACGATACTAAACGCAATCGCACGGTATTAAAATTTTTTTCTCCTTTTATCGCCAATATTTCATCGTATCGAATGAGAGGCTTCGTATCAATTAACTATAATCCAATGCACGAATGGGCGTAATCGAAAACGAATAAAAAGTGAAACGTATGGAGCAATTTGATAAAGAGGGAGAAATAAAAATGGAAGAAGTTGAATGTTCCATCGTTACTTTCACGAGAAAAAGAAAATCGTTCTCATGAATATGCAGTTTGTTTCAAACTCCGAAATCATCACGCTCGTTTTCTAAAATCTTCTTGAGAAGACACGTTATACAATTTATACAGATGAGATATGAAATATATTAATTTTATTTAATGTTTATACATTACAGAATTTACATAAAATTAGTTTATACAAAATTTAAATAAAATTAGTTTATACAAAATTTAAATAAAATTAGTTTATACAAAATTTAAATAAAATTAGTTAAAATTATTTATTAAAAGTATATTCGAATAATTCATTAATGTACATAAAATTAATAAAAATAGTGGAGAAATATATGAGGGTTTATATTATGCGCCATAGTATAGTGGAGTCTCGCTATATGGCCATATGCGGTACAGTACATTTTGATTTATAACTCGATACGAATGTTATCATTGAAATAATACAATCTGATTAATCTAAGCTTGATAAATTCCTTTAGAGCTTTATAGCATGATTAAGTACCTATTACTTTGCTGACATAACATACTTTGCTCCGACAACAAAACCGAGATTTAAATTGACACAATGAAGTATCATGCGATGATAGGGAGATCGCTGCACTCACACACGTGGAACAAAATGAAGAGGGACTAAAGGGAAATCGTTAGTTAACCCTCGAACAGTGAATACCGGGTCATTAAGACCCCTCCGGTGTGCCTTGTAAAATTTTTAAACGCTAAAATTTCCACATCCCTAGAAAAGAAACCCTATATTTTTATATGGTTTTATATTTTTTAGGGTTTCTGTAAATTTATATATTTCTATTTTTATGCAATAAAATGAGAATAAACGTGAATAAAGATTTCTTTAGATGAATTATGTTTTTATCTCCGTCGATAAACTTCAGGTACCTGGTATATTGCAGTCAGGAAAAAGGATACTCATTATCGATTTCGTCACAATCGCAGCAACGAACAGGGCGAATAACCGCGGCACAATTTCATCATAGACTTCCGTGAGATTGCTAGTCACCGTTTAAGAATTCGAACGTTTGAACAGCCGTTTAGTTGGCGAAAATTAATCCTAATCCTATCGCCATGTCAAACATTTTAATGATATGCAAACATTCGAATCAAACAGTAAATGTAAGTAGGCAAATATTTGAGTTTGGAACGCAAGGATATTCAGAATCAAAGATGTCCTGATTAATTTCTTTCCCGATGTTTACGAAAGGGACGAGACCTAAAGGACGCGTGTAATATGTATTCCAAGACCATTATTTTCAGCTGCCCCCTATTCTGAACACCCACATTGTGAACAATGGATAGAGGGAACTCGAAGAAAGAAACTGGAGTGGGCTTTGTATTTTATGTACTGTGAGAACTGTTTAAAAATGCTGCTACCGTTGGCAACCTGGCACGAACAAAATTTGATTAAACATTTTATTACAGAATATTGTGCTATAAATTTTATAATGGTATATAATTAAATTTAGTTGTAAACCTTGTACTACATGTAATTTGTCAAATCGATGAAACCAGAATAGTTCGAACATTTAAGAATTATCTGACCGCGTCATCTAACGTGATTATCGTAATGAGTTTTCTCAAATATTTCTTATGCAATAGTCACGCTATTCGTATTCTTAGAAACGCCTGAAATTTTCGTTAAAATAATATATGTTACAAGAATTTGAAATACGGTAGTTTTTACGGGTATACTATTACAAAAATATTTATCTCGCGAAAGAATTCAAGCGACGCCAACGCGTGTATCTGTTTCATTGACATTTACTTTCGCCATCGATTTACCGGCAATATCGGCCAATGTGACAGTGTCAACGTATTCGAATACACTTTATTTACGTTCCGACTAAAACTGAAGCGATTATGTTCCAGGAAGTGATCGGGACGCAAGAATGACTTCAAATGACTATAGCTGGTGTCATCGACGCCGAGTGAAAGTGCTATGTATGTTCCATATTACGGTATAACCTTGAAGATGACGACCGTGATAAATAACCTCTTACGGTGTATCGATTTTTCCTTTCTTACAAGCATCTGCCGCTTCTTGCGAATCCTTACATTCTGCTTCATTTTATCTCGCACGTTTGCTTACATTAACCTGTACAGTATACCACAAACTCTGCTTTGCAAAATTTTCGTAGAAATAAATGTTGCAAATTCTAATACAGAGTTATGAAATTCGCGTCAAAAACTAGTTGGGAGATATCAGTGATCCCACTCTACATGTTTCAGAAATAGGCTGTGTACTCTGAAGGTTAACCCTTGAAACAACTATGTCAAGTTTAGTGCTGTTTACTATTTTATTCCATGCTTTATGACAACTGAGATTAAACGGTAACTAAAAATATATTTTATTTGGTATTTTAGTTATTCTATCTTGACTAACAAGTTATGGGTGAAATGTTGACATGGTCCTTTCAAATAATAAATTATTGACAGCACACTGTTTAATGAACTTTGATAAAGGCTCTAATTGCCTCTGTTATTCGTAGTACATTAAACAGGTACTTGTTACAGTCGTAATAATAAGGAAGGTACTCACTGTAATTCGCGACGATCACCTTTGAAGTCTTCTGGAATGAGAGTATGCGTGACCTTGTTGATCTTTCTGGGCAAGAGTTTATTTACGTTGAACTTGAACTCCATCTCGACAACGATTTTTCACCGCCGATTTCCACGCGTAAACGCGTTTAGCAACCGGCCCTTAACCTTACAGTTTTTTTTCGAAACTGTCTCGGACGATTGTCCTGAATATGGCGGTCAATGGCATCCACCGGGACAACTTCACTGCGCGTTTTCCGGGGGGAAATTACGATGTTTTATTCCGTTTCACGAGCCACAACAAACTGTTGTGTGCTTAATCATCTAACGTCACGATTGTTTGCTTGTCACGTTCGCTGTCATACGAATTCCCTTACTGTCGCGTGCTTTTACGATGGTTTCTATTTTCGTTTCTCGTTGTCACCGTCTCGTGCTGCTCGTACGGTTTACTCACTACGCCAAAATCTGCCTATCCGTTTCCAATAACTGGTTAACAATCGACGTTTTCAACGCGAACATGAGTGCATAGACGAGGTACACTGCTCTTCGAATCGATTAACTCTCTACGATGTGACTCACTTCGCGGCTCGTGGCCGACTAATATCCATAGTTGCTATGACGTCGGTTTTTACTATTACGGTATGTTGTGAGAGAAGTTAGGAGTCGTATCTTTGTTAATTTGACAGCTAACCGATGCGGCTTCGAAGCACATCGAAATTGTCGTGAACTTCATAAAATCGATGGTCTTGATGAACGGTAATAGACGAAGATGCTTAGTGATGCCGTTGAGAGAAATTTAATAATGACACTAAGTTTCACCTGCCGAATCGCTTGAAGTCTCACAGTTTACTGGCGAGCGGTACGTTCAATTTTTTCCTTAAAGCCGCGAGTCGCGCCGAGATGCGCGCGCATCCATGAGCCGCGAAGCGTGACGTCTCACTGCGCATGTGTCGCAGTTCTCTTTTCGAAATGAAATTCTAATCATTTTTCTGAGATAACATTATGCACGATTAACATCTATATTATTGTAGAATTAAGAAATATAAAATGTATCAAACTCTTGGGCTGCATTACTTAGTTGTGCAACCGTATCGTGTTTATTAAATTAGTATCTACTTCAAAATGACTAATGATTGCAACATCTTTATTCGAAGCAATGTGTTTATTATGTGAAAATTCATTTAATACTCTTAATCTTTTTGTTATCTGTCATGTTATTAAGTGTATGAGATATTTGCTACCTATCAGTATTAAGTAGTACAACATTTGCTTCTTAACTGACTAATTTGTAGAGTAATTAAGAAGAGTCATAATACTAAGAAAGGATTGATTTCATTAGCTGATAATATGATGTAATCCTTATTTTTAAATGTTTGTAATTTCGTATTATTGCGCGCTTTGGAAGTAGTACCACCAACGCTATCTGACAGGATATAACAGAACTAATAAAATGTAAAAGTTCTTTTTTTATAAAATAAACTACTGTTTATTGGTGTTGATGTATCATTCTATCGTCTGAAATAATGTTATTCTAATTATTTTAGTTTGGTAAAATAAGAAATATTTAAGTGATTTTATTATGATCACATAATGTTCTGTAAATGATTGTACCAGCGCCATTTGACTTTAAAATTCTGTACTTGGGAACTAAACTGCAGGTGTATTATCGACAATGCTTAGTCGGTATTGTATTTGAATGTTTTAATATTTTTACTTTTATGGAATGGTATGAAACTATGTGAATTAAATTTTAAATCATTTATTTAAAATATATAACTAAAATAGTGATATAAATATCAGTAACATTTTCAAGTATATTAATGAATTTTTAAAATAATAACAGGGTAAGAAGATATAAAAATCAAACAAATTTCTTGAATATCTATATACATTAATGCACATATAAAAATGTAAATTTTGAATAGTAAAGTGGTTGTCCTTGAATGTCTATAAAATTTCTATTAAAATTTAGTTGAAAATTTGAAAGCTAGTCGAATAATATTTAAATCTAATTTCATACTCCAAGTGTCTGCAACCATATTTAGTTAATAGCGTAAAATGTATATTTTATTTTGATCGTCTCATCGAATCAAATAATTTGATTTTATGTCGTAAAATATTCCATTAGTTTCCATAACAGGTACATCAACACTGGTCAATCAAGGTGAGATCTCACGTAAAAATTTACGCGCACACTCATGGTGAGGGACATGGTGTTATGGGATAACTGATTGGCAAAGATGATGTCATAAAGTAAATGTACTTAGAAGCCAAGGTACTGTGTTAGCTTAATAGAAAAGTGGTGTATGTTAATTTTTAAGATTAACAAAAACCATTTGTATTACTTACTAAATATAGTAAGTAATATAAATACATCAAAGAGTATTTCCCAATTAAAATTATTTACCTAAGATTATTGACTTCCTAACGACCATAAGGGCTCCTTGTTCCAATTTCCTCGATTACCAAACGCTGCAAAAACAATTAGGTACTGCAGGGGTTAATTTTCAATAATTATTTATTGAATATTGCGAACATGATGTTTCTGTCGTTCTCAGTTAACTTAATGAATAAATCGATGACGTTTTACAGGAATTACCGTACCATTTGCAATAAAATAAATGCGGTAAATGCAAATTGCAAGAATAATACAATAGAATAGTTGGCAAGCTTCCAAGCTAAATTGCAAGACCGCTGACTGGCACTGTAATGTACATGCACAGCAATTAATTGTATTCGACAGCCGGTTTGCATACGACAAAGCTCGTAAAAGGAAAAGAATTTTAAAGTAAACAAACGTAATGGCTTTTGTAAACTTAATTCAAGGTTTTTCTATTTCACCCAAACTCGGACGATTTCGACAAAAATTCTAACACTAAAACGTTCAACAGAAACAATTTTAATTACAAAATCTTTCATTGAAAGATTTAACATTGCCAGTGTGAACTTTTTACACAGAAATAATTTTAATATCAGTGAAACACGTGGAGCACTCAATATCGCAATGTTTTCAAACGTGCTGAAGATGAAAAAGAATTTTACGATTCATACCGAAGTTCATTGCGTAACGATAAACAAAAGTGTTTGCGCGATTATTAACGAAAGCAGTGTGATAAGTTATTCAATGGGCAAACTTTTTCGAGGTTCTTTTCCCCCGACCCTGACGAGAAGGATGCGCGTTAAACATCATCTTTGGTGATCGCCTCCCAGAAGCTGAGCGGGAAAGATATTTTATAAAGCACGCCTGCACATATCGACGTTACGTGATTTGCTTCTGAATTGCTTGTTAATACACCTGCTAAGACACCTCGTATTCCATTACACCTATATAAACTACTACTAGCCATTGGCGAGGGTTTAGTTGAACGATCACTTTAATCGCGAGCACGAGGTGTTTGTCCCATTTTGTGCCTCCACGGGCTATGGTATTCCTATGGTGTTGATAAAGGTGAGACGTCATTGGTGTTTTTAGGACTTTTTTTATTAGGACTAGTTTAGGACCTCGTTAAATTTTATGTCCACTTATACAGCTACTTCGTAATTAATAGTCGTTGAAAAAATTATTTAAAATGTAGGAAACATTGTGACAATTTTTTAATTTATTTTAAATAAAGGCAACATAGGTTTCAACCACTTGCACAGCTACTTCGTAATTAATAGTCGTTGAAAAAATTATTTAAAATGTAGAAAAAAACAGTGACAATTTTTCAATTTATTTTAAATAAAGACAACATAGATATTAGATGATGCGGTCTTGTGAGTGTAAATTTATGCAAATGCAATTTTAACAGGGTTACGTTATCATTTACTTTATTATGAAAAATTCTTGAACGACGAAAAAATATATTTTACAAGTTTGGTATATTAAAAGAAAATGTCCTAATATGAGTAGGATTAATTCACAATAGTGTATTTTTAAGATGGTGTTGCTCAGATACACTATATTTTAATACAGTAACTATTAGGAGAAGTGAATTGAATTAATTACTATGTTCCATTAAGATCAAATTATTCCTATGATTTATCAAGTTGCAAACAAATAAAAAAGAAGTTACAAAGACCATTACACGCAATATTCAAAAATCAAATACTGCATAAAACATAGCTAAACAAAGTTTTGAATTTCGATTAGAAGACCTTCAATTACAATTCGGTACACCGAGGTTTTACTGAAAGTGTTTGCCATCGACAGGGAATAATTATTTCTGAAACGTTCAAGCGTTTTCTTTCAATATTAGGCGCGAAACGTGTTGAATAAAAATCTCGTGACTTTGTGCAAAAATGATAAGTAGCGATCGCTGTACCAACAGACAATGTTAGTAAATGATAAAATATACATACGTCAATTAAAGAGAAAAATATCCTTTGGGGATGATTTACGTGACTGTTGCATGATGTGACGTGTTCTGAGTATATCATGGACTTTGTGCAAATCTTGAGTGGTCCAGAAGGATCTGGTGGGAGCGAACGTTTAAATAGCTTGAATCTCTATGGGTGCGCGTGAGTTCAATGTTACGGCTCTAAAATTTTCGTCCACGGTGTTATTCAGTGTTTTAACGTACGGGAAGTATGGTTGTCACAACGCAACAAATAGTAAGTGACGTTTCTTGATCGATCGAATATTGGTGGCGTGATTTTTGCATGAAACGTTTATGAAAAGATGTGTGCAAATTTTAACTAAATTACTCTCTTAAATCTTGCTTCGATTGTTATAATCTTCGGTCTCATTATCGTTGTAAATTTCGTTTGAGGAAGCACGCGGAGAAACATTATTATTCCATCCGCATACTGATACATGAATGGCACGTCCCAATAAATCAATTAATTGGAGATACAACTTGAATAATCAATGACTAGGGGGTGATCCTTGTAAAGCTAAACAATGTAGCTCCTACAATATTTCTTATGAAGTTTTATTTTAAAAATGGTACATCAGTGAGATATCTTGTTATTTTCGTTTACTATTTAAAGAAGATTTTAACACATTTTGTACGAAAAGTGCTTCTACTGGAAAAACTTGTACACAGTTGTACCCACTGCGTGTGCTAACGTGTTAATTTGTTTTAGCCGATTCGAACACGAAATAATTAACCGAAGCGTGATAACAGAAGTGATGGCCGTTGTGGAAAAAGATTTCTCTAGAAAAGTCGTGAAAGTAATTGTCTGTGTTACTTGAGAATCAATCTTGATTCGAGTGAACAAATCTGAATAAGATTTGTAAAATTTTTATTTGAATAATATGTTTTATTTGGATAGAAATTGACTGCAGCTTACTGGAAATTTTTTGATAGAAGTTTGTTAATGTAAATTATTTCCAACAGTGGGACCAGACACCAGGTGGGGTGTGGACTTACCTCGTTATTTTGGCCAGCATTTACATTTTGTATATTCTGAAGAGTTATATCAGAACCGTCATATTTGTGTCTCGTTTGGACGGACCGAAAACTGTGCCTTTTCTCGGAAATGCCAGATGCGTTCTCAAAGATAATCGTATGTAGTCGAATATTTACAAAAAATATTCTAATGATATTGTCATCAAGGTATCATGTTATAAAATCTACAATAATGCTATAATGTTATAATGAAATAATTATTATGTACAAAAATTATCTTAGAAAAAGCCTCATACATAAATTAATTTCTTATACATACAATTAAATATCATATATTATAGAATATATTAAATACAATAAATTAAAGTATACTTATATAACTCATAATTTATACTCTAACTGTTTGATCAAGTGATTCACAGAAGCTATGAGATTGTAGCCATCACTAGCATGGAATTAAATTGTCCTTGATATGATTTAAACGTGACATGTTATTTCAGTGCTCTACAGATTGGCCCACGAAAATCAAATGTACGGACGCATCGTCAGGATATGGCTGACAGGATTGCCATACGTAATACTGGTCGAACCGGAAGACATCCAAATAGTCCTCGGCAGTATGAAGCACACACGCAAGATATTCTTCTATAAACTACTAGACAATTTCCTCGGGAAAGGCTTGATCACCAGGGACGTGGATACCTGGAGAACCCACCGGAAATTCTTGCAGCCCGCTTTTCATCTCCATATTCTCGAGAGATTTACGAGTAGCTTCGCTGAATGCGCAGACTGCTTGATGAACGAGTTCCTGAAGCAGGATCGTCAAGAAATAAACATCACCTCTTTCATCAATGATTCCGTGTATGATATCTTGAGTGGTAAGTGCACTATACAACTGAAATCGTGTCTCGGTGTATGTTTTCTTTGGAATTTGGTATTCGGATTCTTGGAGTCAGGAAATTAGACATCTTCCAGTTTCCTAGCTTAGAAATTTTAAATTTGTGAATTTGAAAATTTTTAATTTATCAATGTAGATATTTTAAATTTATTAATTTAGAAATCTTAAATTTGTTAATTTAGAAATTTTTATTTTATTAATGTAGATGTTTTAAATTTATTAATTTAGAAATTTTTAATTTGTTAACGAAGATATTGCAAATTTATTAATGTAGAAATCTTAAATTTGTTAATTTAGAAATTTTTAATTTATTAATGTAGATGTTTTAAATTTATTAATTTAGAAATCTTAAATTTGTTAATTTAAAAATCTCAAATTTATTAATGTAGAAATCTCAAATTTATTAATGCAAAAATCTTAAATTTGTCAATGTAAAAATTTCAAAGATATTAACCCAGATATTATAAATAAATTAATTCACAAATTTAAGCACTCAGAAATGTAAAGACTTATAAACTCAAAGACCTAAAAATTAAAAAATGTAAATATGCCTATGAACAGAAGATTCAAATTACAATCACGTTTCAAATTGTTCACCTTGTAATTTTTTTCATATTTTTCTTTATTTGCGAATTGGTCATTAGGTTGCAAAACGCACTTGTTCGGAAAAGGGGTAACACTAACGTTGTTTGCACATCATTTGATTTTCTAAAATGCACATAAATGCACTTTGCGTATGAGTATAAATGTCAACATTTTAACGTGATATTTTGCAATTCTTTTGTGAGAACATCAAACTATCATGAGTGGTCCGTGGAAGCACGTTTCATTATATCTACATCTTGCAACAGCTTCTTTTGAAATTTCAAAGTAAATTAAAATACGTCATTCTTATGCTTATGACGTATGACATATCATCTCTATTAATACTAACAAGTACTAGATGTAGGGATACAAAAATTCAGAGACATGGGAATGCAAGAATTTAAATATACACGTATGTCTGTCGCCTCACGTTTTCATATGTAACATAAATTTAAATTTAGCATGTACAATAACTTATATGTAACTTATGTGCAACATATGTAACATTTGTGGAAACTCGTCATGTACCAATTATTCCATTGTTGAATCAGTGGCATAGTACCGAGATTCGTATCGTGATAAGAAGTACATAATTTGTTATGCACTGCATCACGTTGAAAACTATTCGAGACGTACATGTTAAACCGTTTCATCGAACTGTCTTTCTTCTAATCTCAATTAGCATTTGAAATGAACTTTTGTGGAACGTTATAAAATTACAACGCAGAAATTTTCGTCGATGATGACGTACTGCGCATGTATTTTTGATGGTACGCACGGTTTCCAGCAACCGATGAATATTGTTTGAAGTAATCATTTACTGTTTGCAGAAACTGTTTTGGGCATCAACCGACGGTCTGGCTTAGCATCGGACGACGATTTACCTTTCAGAAAGTGAGAATTTTTATCCTTCCTTCGAAATTGGGAGAGAATTATTATGGGGCAAATGTTTGTGACATGTATAGACAGTGTATCACTACCTGTTATACTATCACACGTCATATCGTTAAGACTTACATTATCTATGCATTCATGTATTAACATTTAGTGAGTTATACAGCTACATATCACTCGCACTTGCCAAAGCAGTAAAATTAAGCTAAACAAGATAGGTACAATTTCAATTAGGCAAATAATCTAGTTTTATTTTACTTCCAATAATACGTGGACGTCGGTCAAACAGTAAACATTGAAATTTCATTTTCAGAGGACAAATAATGCTACTATACCGCATGGTGAGACCCTGGCTGTTAATCGAATGGATCTACCGACTGACAAAACACGGAAGGCAAGAAGAAAAGCAACGAAAGGACTTGTTCGACACCTGCTTCAAAATGATGAAGGAGAAACGTGACGTCCTACGAAATAAGGATGCTACCACGAACGTCACGAATACCAAAAAGATCTCTTTGCTCGAGTACATGGTTGAAATGAACGAAAAGAATCCTTGCTTCACAGACGAGGACATCGTTGAGGAGTGTTGTACGTTCATGTTGGCTGGACAGGATTCGGTTGGTACCGCGACCGCAATGACGATATTCCTTTTGGCAAACCACCCTGAATGGCAAGAGAAATGTTTGGAGGAGGTCGATAATATTTTTGATGGGGACTCGAGGCCGCCTACGATGAAGGACCTGAGAGAAATGAGGTGCTTGGAGATGTGTATTAAAGAAGCTCTTCGACTGTATCCTAGCGTGCCGATTATAGCGAGGATACTTGGAGAGGATGTCAAGATTGGTACGTTCTTACTACTGATAAATACTACTGAAAATATACTCCACTTCTGATGTAAAATATAATGATTTGTAGTTGTTAGCATTATGACATAATAATGGCTATTGATGTTATGAACGGTTCTTACTTCTATTAAGGAAGGTTGATTTATAGTGCAGTCATATTAATTTTATTTGTATTGTTTAGGGAAACACGTAGTACCAGCTGGTTGTGGTGTGTTCATATCACCCTACAGCACCCATAGGTTGGCTCATCATTTTCCAGATCCTGAAGCATTCAAACCTGAACGATTCAGTCCAGAAAACTCAGAGAAGAGGCATCCTTACGCTTACATACCTTTCAGTGCTGGGCCAAGAAATTGCATCGGTAAATTAATTTTTAAGACCAAAGTCTAAGACTGCAGATATTGCTTCCGATGATGTGGTATTTCTCAACATTTGTTTTTATTGCAATCTCCTTTTGTAGTGTTTAAACAACTTAAGATCTACTTCTAACTTATCTTAGCTTCTTTCTTCTCACTGTGTTCATGTGACATGAAAATAAATGAGGAGAATAACATAAGTAAAGAGTAAAATTCGTATTCGTAAAATTAGCTTCAGTAAACGTCTGCTGACAAAATTGTCTGAACAGCTTCTGACAAAATTGACATGGTTGATCAAATATTTTTCAGGCTACAAATTCGCGATGCTGGAAATGAAATGTATGGTCAGCGCAATTCTCAGGAAATGTCGATTGGAGTCTATTCCCGGCAAACAGGAGGTGAGACCAAAATTCAGGATGACAATCAGAGCGCAAGGAGGACTCTGGGTGAAAGTGGTAGCACGAGATAAAAAATTGAATACTGTAGTAACTTAGCTTAATTTAATATTGACGATAAGAAGTTTTTGCTCAGATTACGTGTAAATTATTGCTCTTTGTACCACTTCGAGTGTATAATAATCGTGAGTCTTCGATTTTTCCATTTTTAAAACGTACCTTGTATGCTAGTTTCGTTCAACGAAAAGTCGACGAATTTTTAAATAGTACCTTATAAAATAGTTATAATATACTTTGTAATGTGTATATAAAAAAATCATTTATATCTTTATTTCGTGGTTTGATAATAAAGAAACTTGTGAGTAAATATTTGAGTGAGCGTTGAATGTCTTGAAATTCTATGTCAGTATATATATGTAAAATTTGTAGAAAATTTATGCAAATAATATATTAACATCTTTTGAATATTTATAATGAAGACTACCTCATGTACTGAGCAGCGCAATTTGTAAAAATTTAATGCATATTTGTTTAATCCTTGTATTTTTTATAAAATTTTGTAACTTGTGATGAATTTCCATATTAAAGTGGCAAAAATAAATGTATTAAGAAGTCGATAACGTATGCTGATGTCGGTAATAAGACGTCGATAATTATGAATTTTAGATTATCGATTACTTACATTATGCCATTCGCTTTAATTTGGATTCGCAAATGTAAAATAAAATAATTTTAATATTCTCTTTTGTTTCTTGCTTCTTCGTGAATTTTTTTTCTGCATTGCACACGGATATAATATATCAAATTATTTAAGTGTTCCTTCCTAAGTCTTTCTTAATTATAAATATATAAAGTTTATTTAAAAGTTATAGGTGTTAATTTCTATTATTCAGTATTTATATTAATGATTTTATTTATTCGTTTAATACCCATATCATAATCCATTAACTTGAATAAATTAATATTGTATATTATAAGATTCTGTTATACTTTTACTCCTCCTTTTCTATTACTTTAATTTTCTTAATCATGGGACTTCGATAGACTTGAAGACTTCTTATATTTTTTATACATTTGGTATGCAAATTTTTATAGTCCTAATTGTATATTTTAATTGTGTATTTTAACAATAATTATTGATAGTTACCGACGTATTCGACTTTGTATCGAGATTGCAGCTTTAGATAAAGAAGAATTCCAAAACTACCATATCGATTGGGAGATTTACATCACAACGTGCTTGGTAGCTGAATTAAAAAGTGAAATTTGATATCTATCTGGTGTTTGAAACCCTCAAGAAATAATCGTAAATTAAACAATAACAATAAACAAATGGAATTAAAAAAGCAAAAATTATAATGTACCAACACGTAAAAGTTCAATAAATACGTCAGTAATGAAATGAACATTTATTAAAAAAAACTGGAATTAAAATAAAAAAAAATGTAGTTTTTATTTGTCCTTTAATATCACGTTAATTTTATTAATAAAAATGATTAACAAAAATTTTTTCATAGACCGAAAAAGCTAAGAAAATAATAAATTTTAATATTTATAATAATAATTTAGTTAATAACTAATCGAATAACTAAAAATTATAAGAAAATAAATTTCGATATAATAATCAACACACATTTTGTAAGGTGTATACACAAAAAACTTGTACAAACAGTAAATTTTTATAATTATAAAAAAAAATATAGTCGATAAATAAAAGAAAAATTAAAAAAATAATTGTTAATATAAAAGATATACTCTCACTCAAAAGAATTGCTCGCTATTGGTCCATTTACTGATTGTTGATTGGTCGTCGCGAATAGCCTATTAGCGCGAACTTGAAAGAGGTCGCATGTCTCAGTTTTATTGAAGCTGTCATGGAGGTCGGATGTCCCCTGTCAACACTTACCGGTGCGAGTCAAAGTCATACTTTACCTATTGTGTGTTCATCTACGTGTTACCTAAAGTATTAATACAAGTGTTTAGTGTGTTTTAACAAGTGTTTTTTAATAAATACGTGGGTGTATTAATACGATTTATGGTGTGATTTCTCATGTGTCAAAGTGTTTACCGGGATGTTTTAATTTATGATTGCGCATGTGTATACGAATGCATTAGTGTGTTTTATAGTGGTGTTATACAAGTATTTTAATATTATTTTTTAAATATTTTATCGGGTTTTATGGTGTTATTACCTGTGTTTTTACAAATTTTTGTGAACATTTAATGGGTTTTATGGTGTGGTTACCTACGTGTTTTAACATACCTGTCAAGTGTTTTAGTGTAATTTACTGCGTAGTTGTACAAGTGTTTTATCATTATTTTTTAAATATTATACTGGGTTTTATGGTGTTATTACCTGTGTTTTTACAAATTTTTGTGAACGTTTAATGAGTTTTATGGTGTGGTTACTTACGTGTTTT
Organism: Megachile rotundata; assembly: GCF_000220905.1. Taxonomy (NCBI): domain Eukaryota; kingdom Metazoa; phylum Arthropoda; class Insecta; order Hymenoptera; family Megachilidae; genus Megachile; species Megachile rotundata. Next base: position 2,673,641 of record NW_003797147.1, on the reverse strand, counting down.
GACATGCTTGTGCAAGTGTTTGAATGTGATTTACTGCGTAGTTGTATAAGTGCTTTACCGCCATTTTTGAAATATTTTACCGGGTTTTATGGTGTATTACCTATGTATTTTTACAAATTCTTGTGGACGTTTAATGAGTTTTATGGTGTGGTTACCTACGTATTCTGACATGCTTGTGCAAGTGTTTTAATGTAATTTACTGCGTAGTTGTAGAAGTGTTTAATCGTTATTTTTCAAATATTTTACGGTGTTTTGTGGTGTTATTACCTATGCGTTTTTACAAATTTTTGTGAATGTTTTGTACGTTTTACGGTGTGGTTACCTATGTATTCCGGTATATTTTTGCAAACGTTTTAACATATTCCATAAGTAATTACCCAAGTATTTTGACATACATTCTCAAATGTTTTACAATATTTCACAGTGTGTTACTATTGATAAACGTTTGCAAATTTATAACCGATTTCTGTAATGTAGTTATTGTATTTCTGCATGTTAATCAAAATGCAAATCGTTAAACACAGTTAATTAATCGTTGTGTTCCTTTTATGATTACAGTGGTCAAACCAACTTCACGGACAAATCGCCAAATCCAAATCTGACGAAAGCAGCCAATCAATCAATCGATCAAGCAGCCAAGCAGTCAATCAATCAAGGAGCCAAGCAGTCAATCAGATGCTTTACCGGCGAAACGATCGCAGTAATGCAAGTCAGCGATCGGTGAGTCGCATGCTTTACGATTCCTCCGGTTCCCATCATGTCGTAGGACGAATGGTCCGAAGCGACACGGGAACTGGTTG